>VYZV01026140.1:0-27755 GCA_013401275.1 Pandion haliaetus | reverse complement strand
CGCGCTCCGCCAGGAACTGAGGTCAGGCAGGAGGGAGGGAGGGAGGAAGGGAAGGAGGGAAGGGAACGGCGCTGCCCGCCCCCGGCACCCGGCAGCGGGGACCGCCCCTCCGGGCAGCTGCCGCCTCCCGCCCCAAATGGCGCCCGCGGGTCCCCACGGAGGCGGCGGCGGCCGGGAGGGGTAGACGGGGACGACATGGCGCTGGGTCCCTCATGAGGCAGTGAGGGGACGTGAGGGGAGATGTCGCTGGGTGCCTCAAGGCCCTGGGCTCAATGAGGGGATGTGAGGGGAGATGGTGTTGGGTCCCTCACAGCCCTGGGGTCAGCAAGGGGATGTGGGGGGATGAGGGGAGGTGGTGCTGGGTCCCTCATGACCCAGTGAGGCGTCTGTTGGCAGAGTGAGGGGACACAAGGGGAGATGGCATTGTGGACAGTGAGGGGGTGAAGGGAGATGGCATCGGGTCCCTCGCAGACCCAGGCTTGGTGAGGGAGTGTGGGGGGAGATGGTATTCGGGGCAGCCAGGGGGATGGGGGGAGACGGCTTTGGGTCCATCATGGCCCTGGCATCAGTGAGGGGCATGAAGGGAGACGGCACTGGGTCCTTCTCAGCCCTGGGTTCAGCAAGGGGATGTGAGGGGGATGAGGGGAGATGGTGTTGGGTCCCTTACAGCCCCCTGAAGGGACACAAGGGGACAAGTGTTGGTGCTTACTGAGAGGACACACAGTGGGTCAGCAGGCCCCAGTTTGGGGACACCAGGTGAGGTGGCCACTGGACTCCCAGGTCTCCTAGCCAGGGCCCAGCCTGTGGCTTTGCTGCGCTTTGGGGTGCTGGCAAGGGCCAGCCTCAAAGGAAAGAGAAATATTCAGTGGCAGGAGGGAAAAATGGGGGAGGGGGGCACCTGGCACCCCACCACTGAGGGCTTTAGCAACCCTGAGATGAACAGGGGACCTGCCTCTCTGCTAAGGTTCATGTGCTTGGTGGCATGGCATCTTGGAGCCAAAAATGGGCCAGATAAAGTGTTGCTTAAGCCCAAACCTCTGTTGGTGGGAAAAGATCCTAAAAACCCCAACTATGAAAATGAATAATAAACCCTCCTCCTGAGATTCAGATGAAAGGTCCTGCTGTCCCTCGGGCCTGGCTTATCGCCCTTGGAAAATTCAACCTTGATAACTGAAAATGGAACTGAAAATAAAAGCAATTAAAAAAGGAAAAGCCAGCAGCTCTCAGCGCATTCCCTATGCCGTTCCCACCCCTTCCTCTGTAAATAACATGCTGGCAGGGAAGGGAAAGGCTGAGCCAGGACTTGGAGGAGAAAACTCACCAGACCTAAGCCCGCTCTTTCCCTGCAGTCGCAGAAATGGCCCAGCCAGTTTAACAGCTTTGGAAACTATGGGAGAAACTCCCAGGGAAGGGAAGAGAACGCAGCTTGTTAGTGCTTGGGTTAAAACTGAGCCAAACCATAAAACTCTTCTTAGCTCCCCACCAGCAGCTGGAAAAGCGTATGTGTTGCATTGAGGGAGATCTCAACAAGGATCAGAGCTTGTCTCGGCACCTGGGGAAGAAGGTAAACCTCTCCTGCTAAACTGGGGGGAAATCTGAGGGAAAAAACCCAACTAAAATGCACACAAAACTACTTAGTAGCAGCCCTGAGCATGAAACATTCAAGCCTGATCCCTGACAAGTCACCGGAGACACCAGCAAGCGAAAGTCAGCCCCTTTTAAAGAAGCCCAACAGATCCAACACTGTTTTATTCTTTACTGGTGAGTTTTAGGATTTAAAGCATGCTCAGGGTATAAAGAAAACAAGCTGCACAGCACCAGCCAGCAGGTTAGTGCATCTGTTTGCATTCTTCATTGCTCTGGAGGCACTAGACACAGCATATCCACCTGTGTAATCCCATGGTACGGCAGACTTCCTGGTCTCCTACAGTTTTCCTGGATGTTTTGAATGCCCCACATCTTTGTTTTACTTCAAGTAAAACGAGTTGGTTGTAATCCCTTAAAGCACCCACCACACAATTACGGGTTTATATAGGAAATTCCCTGCTCCCAGCATTTAAAGACATCTCCCATTCTCCCTGGACAAGCTCAGGAGGAACCATCCCACTCCCATCACACTATAATCTGCTTCCTACCCTCTTCCCAAGAGATTTTTAACTCTTTGCTCAGTATTTACAGCCTGAAGTTAGCATGAAGAACATACCCACAAAGAGAGGAGCCATCAGGCATTTGTTACAAAATGATAGCAAAGAAGGACAGAATGAGCCACTGAGGTGTATCTTGTCTCCTGCAGCAATGTGTGCTAAGTGCAAGATACTATCCTCCTAAGATACACACCTTATCATGCAGGGCACTTCAATAATACTGCCTGTGATCTGGAAGGAAATTAAACAGACACAAGAAACATTTCAGGAGGTAGCAGTATAGATTTAGGCAAGAAAAAATTTAGCATTGGGAAAAAACCAAGGGAGAAGCCTTATCAGGATAAGTGAACAGTGAGCCCTGCATCTCATGACCAACACACAGCCCTGTGAGCACACCTCCATTTCATTTCCACAACCAGGCACAAGTGTTTTGATTTTAAAACTCTTCCCATTTTCATTTGTTAATGAAGGGACTCAAAACTAGATGCTCCTTTGGCAGCTGCTGTCGTGAGGGATTTCAACCACCAATCACATCCTTGTCTGCATGACTCAATGCTTTTATTGGCAATCATGACAGCACCTTGTAATTAGTAAGCTTGGTTGTCAGAGATGACTATGTCATAGTGGAGCAATTACGCTTCTGAGGGGGTCTTTCACCCCATTTACCCCCGAGGAAAGAAGAGGTAGGCCAGATAATCCATGTAAGGCTGGAGTGAATCAAAAGGCAGGCTGGCCATCAGGATTTCCCAAACCCCATTCTGGTGACACACCTACCCAAAAAGTGGTTTACTTGGCAAAGCAATGCCAGGCACATGCTAAAACCACGAGACTGCAGAGAGTGGCACTGTGGAATTTATGAGCGATGCCTCAGCCATGTTTCTTCTGTTGACCATTCTCTGAACTATTCTGGTGCAGGAAGTCGTATGATGCAATGCTTACCTCTCTGCATCCAGCTCCTGCTCTTAATGCAGCCTCTGCACCCACTTGACTACTCAAAAAACCTTCATTTATAATTTTTAAACCCTAGACCTCTGGGGGGAGTCCCTTGTCCTACTCCTAAAGCATCCATAAAAGATAACCAAGGAAATACACCAATGTGCAGAAAGCTTTACATTTAGTACACAGGATCTGAACCTCTCTTGGCTGTATAAGGGGCTGCCGATTTAAAACTGCTAATGCCCCAATTCAGACAGACTGGGCCAATCCCGAACGTGAACCACGCTGTTATGGTTGTGTTAATTTGCACTTCAATACCAAATACCACCTTCATAAAGGAGAAAGGACAAGGCCCAAGTACTCAAAATAATTTTCAAACAGTCAGAGCATTAAGTTCTTAAATAATTTCCCAGCAGAAGAAACTGCAAACAACATTTTGGATGTATGAAAACATTGAACAGGACTGTAGCAGCCCACACATTAGAACCTTCCCCTTTCCCACCCCAAGACCAGAATTCAAAATGTAGTTTTGCCCTCCTAATTAATACTCACCTTAATGACATAACTTAGCTACAATAGTGACAACAGCATCACATGTAAAGCTCTGAACACGTGAGGAGAAAAACACTGTCCAAAAAGTGCTCATAACCCTTCACGTTTTTGTGTCTCTGGTATCAACACTGACTACTCTCTGGATATCTGAGATTTCATGGTCAAAAACTCAGTGCTTGTCTCAAGGAAAAGTGCATCTGTTTTTCAAGACAGGAAAAAAGGAATTACTGCTCTGAGAGAAATGCTGCTGCTTAGGGTTAGCTGACTGTGCCACAAGCTTCAGAGGAGGAAGATCCTCTACTCTACCTTTCGAAAACATGTCTATTACATGACACTAAGAGAATGGGATTTTTAAAAAGTTATTTCCAACTAAAACTGTCATGAGCTTTCTAGGGATATAAAGGCCATTTTTTTAATGTCCCAAGCGATTAGCTTCCAGCTCCAGAAAAATAAAACCAACCATTTCCTAATCTGGCTGGAAATGAGGTATTTACATAGGAGACACGAGGAGTGCCTCATTCATTTTTCCAGCAGACAGTGCTGTGGCCACATGCTACGTTTTGTGTGGTACTCTAATGCTCTTCCACTTCCAAATCCTGCCTGAAGGATTCAACAGCCTATCCCTGTAGAAGGGGAATACATGAATTTCTCATACCTGTTCTCAAGCTCTGCCAACTGGAATAATTTTATCCACAGATTTCTACTCCTAATGTTCACAATGGCAACATTTATGTTAAGGAAGTTCTGTTGGCTTTGGAAGCCAGGGAAGCATGTGAGTGCAGAGATGCTGACCTCAGAAACACAGACAGACCAATCAAGCAACATTATGATAAAGTGTTTATTCATTTTTTTTTTAAATATCAAATTCTTTTACACATCAATTTTGTTGATAAACAGTCCCCCAATATTAAAAAAAAATAAAATAAAAAAAAGAATCAAGTGTGTATTACTTTGGGCAGAACCGCATCCCATTCTCTGATGACACAACCACTCCTCCCTTCAGCCACCTGCAAGGACAACTGCAGTATGTTCAGCCCAGAAGAGTAAATGACACAAATGCAACCAGCTTTAGGATTCCTGAGTATTGATTCCCTCAAGTTCCTTAAGTGAGTCTGTAAAACTCTTCAGCCAGAAAGCATCAGTCAAAGAGTAACCCAAACTGCTACACATTTGGATCACGGACTAAGCCTTGTCTACACAGTGCAGGAAGAAATCTCTTGAACGCTTCAGAAGGGAATGATGTACACGAAACCAACCCCATTTCCCAAGCTGACTTCCAAAAGAGGTAGGCAAAAATACCTCTTGATTTCTCCTCTTTGAATCCATGTCAGAGTTCTGGGGAGCCATTTGGCAAGAAGTCCAAGTCTGGTGAAGAAACCTCTAGGATCTGTTCTTCCTATTTGTAAATGGCATAGTGTTTTAAAGAAAACTTATCTGGAAGTTAAGCATTCAGCAAGTACACTTCAATATTGCTACTTTGGAGGAAAGGAGACAGCAAGAGGGAGACAAAGACAGAAAGAAGGGAACATATCCAGGAGGTACAAGATTAACAGTCCTAGAGACCAAGTGTCTAAGTAGAATGTTGAACATACGTAGCAACAAGGCAGAGATTGTCATGATAACGCAGTGTAGCTCAGCTCTGTCCAGCAGCAGGTAAATATGCCAGGAACTGTCACCAGGAAATAATTTCCTCCTCGTCAGAATTACCTGTGCCCAGCAGCTTTCAGATGTCGGTATTTCACTAAATATCACCTCTAAACTCACCCAGAGCCTCATGTACAGAAATAGCAAGAGGCCGAGTAAATTCTTTCAGTATCTTTAAACAAAAGAATACATCTTGGAAACAAACAGCGAGGTACATGACCACAGTGGCTTCAGGAAACACCCAGAAACAAGCTCTACAGACTCACAAGGGTCCCCACAGCTGCTGGCATCTTTATGAAGCAGCTTCTGAGTGTTGCTTTATTCTCTGTAGATGGACTTTCAATAGTGAAATCATTCTGCTAAGCTGATGTGACATTAGTAGACGGGAGCAGTGATTAATAAGGAGGGAGAAGAGAAGATGGTGAAAAGCCTTATTTTAGGCCAGGGTATGTGGCTGCTTGGAAACCTGAACAGCTTTTGGCATTAACTTTATCCCCTGCTCGAGCCAACAAGTTGCAGCGGTCTGCCATCCCTGCTTAAATAGAAGTATTCCCACTTTGTGGGCCAGGTTAGCACAGAGACCAGTTAAGGGATTGCTAAAGGCTGAGCAAAGGATGTGTGCAGACAGCAGAGAGGACACACATGCACATTAAAACAAGACAACTTTAAGACGGCGTTTGCTAAAAACACATTCTATTACATTTTATTTTAACCTTAAATACTCACCACTGCCCCAATTTTCTCCAACATAAATCTTGCTCCTAAAAAACCCCTGTTCTCTAATTTAGCAGCACGCAGCCATTCACTCAAAGCAGGGCTCTGAAATCAAGAGATTTAAATCACCAGGCTTGGACCAACTTAATAAAATAGTTTTACAAGTATTTATCAGTTGGGGGTCAGGCTTTGTTTCTAGCAGTTCAGAGAAAGTTACCCAGGAAATTCTAGCACTATTGATAAATGCTTCAGTACAGCTTTGGCAGAAGGGCAGATTTCAAAAATTATATATTGACAAAGAATAAAACTGAGCATTGAAGCAAATTGGCTGATGCTTTAAAGCTTTTATAGCATAAATTCTGTATATGCAGTCTAAGTAAATGTGGCCATAAAACTAGAGCCTTTAACCAGTTTGGTGCAAAGCAGCAGTACTTTGTCTAGCTATTAGCAATTGCTTCTAAAAACATAAAGTGTAAATATGAAAAGGGTATAACATTGAATGGCTAACATCTGATGCTTCAAGAAGCTGGCAGTAGATCAGCCTGCAGGCTAAGGGCGCAAATTCAGCTCTTGTGCATCCAAGAGGGCCATCCTGCAGCTCCATAACTGCATACCATATGGGGGCTTGCTCCCAGGACCATCTCACCGAGACCTGTCGCATGAATCAGGAGCAGATTCGGCCATTTAGACTGATGCTCTGGCTCCGAGAGCCTCATTCTTGTCGCTGCTTTTGTTAGTGAACCAGATGTAGATGGGAATGGGTCTAATATATCTTATTTCCTAAGGCTTTTAGGGAGAGATCTGATGACATTGTACTCCTGTACCAGCCCAAGTGTTACCCTTTAGAGCTTTGCTGATTTGAGGTACTCACTGCAAGGAGAATATTAAAAAAAAAAAAAACCAAACTTCAGCAGGTGTAACTCTTGCCACCTGCCCCATAAAGATCATAAAGCTGTCATCTTGCCTTAGTAACTCATTTAGAATACAGCCTCAATTGAATTACTCGATGCTGCTCTGGCAAGGGGTTCCCAAACAGCCAACCACTGCTTCCTACATATGCACAGAGCAATGCCTGCTGCCAGCATCACAAGTAGTGGGATATGAGCTAAAAATGTCTGGGAGCTCCAGGCCTAGCTGGTACATTCACAGCTCATGCAAAAGCTCCATTTGATAGAGGAATGCCTCAAAGCTCTTTGTTATTCTAAAGGATCTTCTGGCTGCCCAAGCGCCTTAGAAAAATCTGACAACCACCGCTCACTGATATCAGAAACTCCTGCAAGTTCACAGATGAAACCAAGTTTGTGTTGTTTTTAAATGCCATCCTGCATGGAAAAAAGCCTAGTATACATGTAGGCAAATCTGCTAAGCAACAGGGAAAACAAAACACCTGCAACACAGGCCTGAGACAACGATAACAACAAATGAAAGCCATGAACAAAAACATGTTTCCAGCCACTCCTGACCCATCACTTCAGGTTTAGCTCAAAACATAAAGTTCAAGATGAACACTTGACACAAAGCCACTTCTGAGATTTGCAAGTGGGACTAAACAAAAGTTCCTACTTAAAAATTTGGTATCATGTTTCAGCCACACTTTCCTTCCCCTTCCCCCTCCCCAATAGTGTTGGGGCTTTGCAGAGCATCAAAAAGCAGTTCATCCCCCCCAGAAAAACATCTGGAAAGAGCTTCCTACAGCACAGCCTTTTGGTGAGTCCTCATCATGCAGACTGCTCACCAGGGACCTCCCAGGCGGCCACGATGGTTATAATGCAGAAGCCACATCACTGCATTTGTTTCATAAACCCTACTGGGGAGCCCTTGCTCTTTAAGAGGTATTAAATTAGTACCCCACCAGCTGCTACAGGCTTTCTGCAGTTTACATTTCCACAGCTGAGAGGCTGATCATCCCCAAACATCCAGATAAACTAGTGCAAAGCAGGTTTCTTCATTATTCTGATCACACCCCTGCTCGGTGCCTATAGAATGCATCCACTGAAACAGTTCATTCTTCCCCAGGCAGAGGGGGATTAAGAGCCGTAACACATGGTTGGTTGTTTAAAATAATTTCAACATTAAGGTTTTGCCTTAAAGTGGTTGAGCTTGTTCTTTTGTATGGGGGAAACATGATGTGGGGAAGGCTAGGGGGAAAAAAAAAAAAAAAGTAAAATATTTATTTTCCCTTCCCCCCACCTACAATTAATACCAGCACATCTTCAAATAAGTTAAAACATCTCTTAAGTTTTGGTAGCACCAAATTCTATCCCTTCCCTTCTTCTATCCCCAGTCTGTAAACTTGAACACACTGGCCCAAGAGCATAAAAGGGTTTGGCAAAAATAGGCATCAGCCTTCCCCGTGCACACACAAAAACGCACGCCTCCAAAAACCCCCTCCACCCCTCACTCCTCTTGCAAAGTGTTACACGTCTGTGGGCATCTACATACCTTTAGTAGCTGCCATAATAGTTTCACCAGCATCACAGATGGACATTGGGTTACAAAGCGCAGGAGAGCTAAAACAAATCCACAAAGTCTGTTTGGACAAGCACTGTTTTGTGTCTGCGCCATACCGAACTCAGCGTGCACCTCCTGTCCCATGCACACGCACGCACCGTCAATTCACTTCATAATCTGCTTTGTGCTGGACAGGGCGGTGATCTTAATGGCTTCTGCTTTTTATTCGTAACACTGGAGCTTATTCTAAAATTGTACATTTAAATAAAAACATTAATTTTAATCCAGTATGCATAACTAAAAGCTATCCTGTCCACACAATGCTAGGACGTTTTCTTTCTTTTAAAAGGCCAAATCTAATGAGTGAAACAGAAGAGACAAGTTACTTTGGCTGCAAATAATTAAAAAATCTGGCTCAACATTCTGCTTGTACATTATGGTGTATAGTTTAGATACATCCTTTAAAAGAAAAGACACCCCAGTCAGCTACCTCTTCCATAGTTACGTAGGAACAACGATACTCTTGGCTAGCAAAATGAGAAGAGCAAGATCTGTGTTTCCATCCGCTTGTTCCAAAGCCTCAAGAGCTTCCCGCGTGGTAAAACCAGCGGTGAGGATCCGATCAATATCAGCCGCAGGGAAAGCAGATGGTGGAGAAGCACCCGAGGTAAGTCCGGTATAGCCAGCTGGTGGGTTCAGCAGTGGTTCCTCACACCCACCCAAAGGCCACAGACCTTCAGGAGCAGAACTGCTGCTTCTCCCAGGTGCTCCTGTGAACATGCTCTGAGTATCTTGAGGTGCACCTCCATCCAAAGCAGGTACAGAGGAAATGGATGCATTTTGCTCCAAAGTCAGACTAGTTGGACTCTGACAACCTTCTGCCAAAACCTCTGCCTGCTCAGAGCTCTGTTGCTGGTCAGATGTCGCTGCAGAATTCACCATGACCAAATCACTCTTACCTGAAAACTTCTGAATCTCTAAAGCAGACTGCATGTGACTGATAGACCCAGTGCTGATGTTTTCTATGCCAGAATCACAAGGCTGTTGCCCCTCTGCTCTTCCACCTTCAGACCTCACCTCATAGAAGGAACAACTCTGATCCTGGCTGGCTGCATCTGAGCCTTTCTGCTCATATTCAGAAAGCTCCTTCTGTTGTGCTGCTGGCTCTTTGTGAACCATTTCCAGCTGAGAGACTTCTTCAGAGGGAAGGATTTTACATTCTCCTTTCCGACTGATAATCAAGAGTTTGTGAAGCTCTTTCAAGGCTGATGCTAGAGAGAAACATGGCTCTTCTGAAGTTCTTCCTGGATCTGTGTCCAGCTGATGGATGCTGGAGGGGGAAGAGCCGTCTTCAGCCACCAGATTAGGCAACTCGTTATACTTTGCAGGAATTTCACTAGTGCTTTTAGACTGCGGGACATCACCAATGGAAAGTGGATCACTCAAGGAGGATGCAGACTTCAGCGACTCCACCTCCATGGAAAAGGTGTCCGCATTCAGGTCAGATACACTTCTGTTCTCAGCCTGCCACTTCTGCTTGCTTGCTGAGCTGTGCGCTTCAGCTACAGACTGCTCAACTACATCTATTTCCATGAAGGCTTCCGTATGCATACAGCTACAGGACGCTGACATTTGGATACTCCCTTTTGCACGGGAAAGACCTGCTTTCTCCTGTCCATCTCCTCTTGTTTCCACAGGAGGATCTTCTGGCTGGCTGGCTTCTTCCACAACAGGTTTCTCAACCCCACCAACATGGCAAGGAGGTTCTGGGTCAGTTGTCTCAGTTTGCTCCTCCAGATGTTCCTTTTCTGGTTCTTTGTACATGTGATGGTCTAGGGGAAGCTCACGCTTTTGCTCCTGTTCTGCCTGTTCTGAAGACAGACATACTTCTTTATTTTGCCCATGCTTAGCAGCAGTGTCAGCCAAACTATTTTCTTTTGTCACTTCCACAGGATGTTCCTGACCATGGTCTGGTTCTTTAGCATTACATTCCTTTAGACTGTCAGCAATAAACGTTTCTTTGAGTGTCTTCTGTGATAGGCAAGCTGGATTGCAACAGGTTACCTCCCCTGTCTGGGGAGAAGGGTTGTTATTTGCCAAGGAAGTGTTATTGGAAAGATGCTGTAATAAGACACGATGTTCATTTTCTGGGGTTATTTGGCATTCCGTTGAAGACTCAAAAGACTTGACGGCTCTAGGATCAATGGGCTCTGCGAGGCTAGATTTGGATGAGCAAATTGAAGCAGGGGCAGAGACAGAACGATCAAGTAATTGATTTGTGGGATTACAGATATTGGAATTTAGTCCTGAAGACCGGACTGGATTTTGAAACCCATCAGAAGCTGGTAATGAGGGCATTTCCAGTGAGGTAGTTTCTTTGTCACTATTCTCTAACAGAAGACAGAAAGAAAGAAGTAGTTAAGACACAGGAGAACCACTGTTTTCACTGTAGTAGCAAAAACTTATAAACCAATGGCTATAAATACCTGGTCTGTGGCCCATTCCAGCTGCAGTAAACACACACTACATGCATCAAGGCTTCTGACGTTCTGTTTGGATTAGGAAACAAATACACCAAACTTGTGTTAGCATTCAGAGCACACCGCATGCATGGTTATAGTCCTGCAACCTTGCAGCTCCCCTCCCGACTGTCCATCAAGACAGCGTGCAAGCAGCAGGAGCTCCTCATGTTCACTGCCTTCCAGAAGGAATTCTCCCTGGGAAATTCGTTACGTCAAGTCAAAAATAACTCTGCTGGAAAACAATTTAAAGGCTAGTCTGTACTATCTACGCTGCAGAGTGATCCATGGGTGATATTACACACTTGATAAAATATATGCAGCACAAGGCACGTGTCTAGCACCATACTGGTTTGTTCTCTGTACAGCTGAAGATATCAAGGAGACACGTTTCAGGGAAATGAGAATTGGGGTGGCAACACAATTCTTGAACTGTGGTCCCAGCAGTGCCATCACAGGCAAGAGGAAGGTGAGCAAACACCAGCTTGCTGCAAAAGGGAAGCGTAAAGATCCTTGTGTGAAAGGCAGAAATCTCCAAAAGGAACTGGGAAGAGCAAAGCAAAGGAAGAGACAGTCAGAAGTCAAACCCAGCTCACTGTTTCCTTCTCCACACAGAGAATGGATGAATTGCAGATCTCTATCAGTAGCACCAAACACTGGCTCTAGTTATCAGGAGAGATTAAATAAGTGAACTTATCTTGCTAATAGTCTAATCTTGCTAATGTATCAGCTCTCATGCTCTCCTTAAATCACTAACATGACCTTTACTGTAAGACCACCTGTTCTTCCATTAAAGCCCTACTCTGTCCAGTGTCAGATATCCAGATTTTGCACTGTGTGATTTGTTGCATTAGTTCCCTTTTTCCCTTCCCAGAGGCCTCCAAACTCAGTAGTCTTAAACACATACCACTGTTCTACCTTAAGTCTTTCTCTTTTTACAGATACCCAGGTGTACTGGGGGACAGCTAACCACGCTCACATGTACAGCCAGGATTTCCTTTAGGTTCCACAACATGGAAGAAATCTGCGTTTTTCACCATGGCTACTTGTTTCTTTTATTCTCTGTTAAATAAAAATGGTGCACTACATGCTGTGATACCGCACCTCTGATACACTTTGGTATAAAATACAGCAACCATTGCACAGAGCAAACCCTTCTGTTGGCTGCACATCTGGTCTTAATGCAGCTACAACAACTTGGCAACACTGGAGTACTAAAAAGCCAGAATTATCCCGCAGATTTTCAGACCGGTCATCTTTCCTAAGGGTGGCAAAGAGGCTTATGACACAGGATACGGATAAAAACCGGAGGGATCTTTTTCTGTTTCTATGCAGTTACATTCATGCTCTCTGCTCCCAAGCCAATCCTTTAGAGAGGAAGCAGAACTGTCTTTTGACTCAGTGGATCAGTAATAAGAGTCTGATCACTCAAACACATCAGGGATTTACAGTCATTCAGACAGCAGAAGTAGCTGGTATTCTGCCAAGCACTCCTCAGCATCATCCTTCCAAGAGCCATTGTCATCCTCCTCCTGGGGTATCTACAGGCACTGAATCCCAGCCCCATCAAGGATATTGATCCACCTAACACCAAGAACAAACTCTTCTCCAAAGTGCACCATCAGGGATAAATTCCTCTCTATATTAAGAAAAACCTGAGTTGCATATGTGGTGGCAGTGCCTTTCTTGTATTGAGGCTGTCTGAGTAAAAGCTGTATATGGGGTAAACTACCTGAATAAACTTCCTCCTAAAGCACCTGTAGTTTTGCTGCCAGTTTTGTAAATCCTCCATAATCACTGAGTTTCCCAGTGGTGGTGGGAAGCACTGCATATTGGTAGAGAAGAGTAAGCTCTTAGACATAAATGAAGCATACATGGAAGATCTAGATCACAGTAAAACATACCAGGACTCCACTACCACCTCAGCTGCCTTGCCATAGGTGTTGAAACATCAGCAAGTCAGCTGACAGAAATCATGAGGTTTGCTAAAGTGGGCTTCCCGGGATTAAATAAAGCTCAAGAATAATCCAGATACATTCAAAACAAGAACTTTAATAGCCTACAGATGTATGCAGCGATTTCTGTTGTACCATCTACCAGAAAGCAGCAAAAATTCAAGCTGTTATGACACAACACAGGCCTTGCGGGGAGCTGAGCTTCTTTGGTCCTGCATTACATTCTCTCCCTCTCCAGTTTCCTGTTCTTTTATTTGGTTTTCCTAGTACCATCTAGCAGCAGCTAACAGTTTTGGAAGAGAGGAACAGGGTATACGTTAATATTCTGAGATCTTAGGATATAGCCTGGGCGCCAGAGGCTTGCAATATGTCTAAGACTTACACACAGTCAACCTAAACAAGACTTACCTTAGTTTTGTGTGCAGGTGTTCTACAAGCATTAAGTGAATACACAAAATGAATTTCCTATTCTCATAGATCTTTTACATTCGTCTCGGGCTCAGCATCAATGGAAAACGGTAGACTGCTGATTAGTCTGAACAAAGCCACGTGGTCTTTGAACTGTATTGGTACACAAGCAGCTTTGATTTAAGTCATTTTAGGCACTTTTCATTTTAAAGCACTCGACTAAAATGCTTTTATTGTAAAGACTCACATATTTTGGGCCAAGAGTTTTGCTTTTATTTGACCCTTTCAGCAGAGAACTAAGTCCAACCAGCTATGATGTCTGCAAAGTCTCATCCAAAATGAAGAGATACTGCAAAAACCAACCGCAGCTTCATCAGGCTCAGAATTTTAACAGGGAAAGAACTAGTATTTACATCGGCACATTTTCTCTGCCAGGTTATGTGAAGAGATATGAGCCCAAGCTACCGAGTCCAACCTTTAGTGATGTCAAAACCTGTTAGGGGCAAGGTCAAATCTATGTTTGTGTTTCTCTCTACTTGCTGCAACCTAAGTTAATAACCATTCAAATTTGGCTTTAAAAGTCAAACATGCAAACCGATTCATTAAAGCCAGGCCTTCCTCTTGAGGTCCTTGCATCTCTGGGAAACTTACATTCTTAGAATGGAAGAAAATTGGTCAAAGGGACCAGTAAGTGCAGTCCCGTGCTCCCCTTAATGTAAACAATTTAGTTATTTGCAAGTAAGTCACTGTTTACTCTTTGGACTATCAAGCAGCAATTGGGAAGTGTTAAAGAAAAACTTCAGTGCGTTACAACTGGTTATATATATATATATATTTAAATCTGGTTATTGCACTTCAATTTTAAATATGGACATGCTAAGAGTCTTAAAAAGTTAGTAATAAAAATGTTGACGAAAGCAACTTTATCAGCTTAAACATGACCCGGCAAAGAGTTTTGCATGTGTGTGGGAAGCAGAATCTTACTGTGTACTTTCACAGGAAAAATTAGCAGTAAAACTCAAAAGTCTCTATAAAACACTTACATATAAAATGTTATCTTTAAAAATTTTGGAAAAGGCCTAAGGAATACACTTTGTGAGGTATTCACAGCTTCACTGTAATAGTGGGGAAAAAAAATAATGAAGCCTTCCTTTAGTCAAAAGCATATGCTGAAGTTAAGGGAGGAGTTAAACAGAAAATCTGAGTTTCAGACAGTTTGGCTGAGCTGAGCTATGGCTCAGCTTTCAGCTGTTTTGGCATCTCCACTTAACTAAATTTCGCAGCTACCAAAATCTTCCATAGCCCAGTCAGTCTGCATTTGTGCATCTCATGGGTTCTGGAGGCACAGGGAACAAAACCATGGGCAGGGTGAAAATTGTCTTTGCAGATCACATGTAAGGCTGATGATATACATTTGGATGTGAATTCAGCTGCTGCTTTTGAAATTTGGAGCAACAGTAATCTTCAGCAAGAGAAGCAATTCACCTTCCAAGGGCACAAGCACCATTCTAAGGAAAAAATGCTGTAATAGTACTATTTCTAAAAATTGTCATGAACTTTTGCCCAGAGATTTGTACACTGCTACAGCTCCTCTATTTTTATATGCTGCAGGTATTAAGAACAGGATTTGTGGAAGCCTCCACAAAGCTGTCCTTACACAAGGCTGCTAAAATATCACACAACTGAATCGTGTCCCCCTGACCAGGCACTACAACTCAACCCAGGTGAACAGGTGCCAGAAACAACTGTTTATCTCCACACCTTCGAAGGCCAAGAAACCAGAGTGGGTAGGAAGTTGCAAGGAGAGCACAAATTAAACAGCAAGCACCCCTGAATGCCTTCATGCAGACAGATTTTGCTGTACAGAAAGGAAGACAGAAGTACAGTTAGAGGCCACAAGCAAGAATAAAGCCCCTTTCTCTCCATCGTTTACTCGCTGATGCTGCCTTAGACCGTGTCTCCTAGGAGTTGAGAAGAGGGACTGCTGACAGACAGCCTGATGCACAGCAAGAAAACTATGCAGATTAATATTTCAGCTGGGCTCCTCCTGGTACCTGCTTCCTCTACGGACTTTTGTATTGCTTCTGCTAGTTCCTGGTCTGCAATCTCCTCCGGCCGCACATCTTCCCGCCCGGCCCCGTAAGCCAGTCGGGCACATTCTGGGAGCTCGCCCTCTGGGAGGAAAGTGGTCTGCGAGCCAGTCGTGCCGATCACTAGTACATTCTTCTTGAGATCAATCGAACACTGTGAAAGAGCATCGAGACATCAGGGGCCTGTGTAAGAGCCAGTCAGTTCCCAGAGAAAAAGGAGACACAAGGTTAAACAATCCATTTCCAATGGGAACAGCTCAGAGTAGCTAAGCATGGGCCAAGAGCATCAGCTATAAGCAAAGGGCCCTGTATGACTTCATTTGTAATAAATCATTCATCTGGAAAGCTCTGAGCATCTCTGATCAGAGCAAAAAAAATCAGGGAGCAGCCAGATACCCTATAGCTATCCATGATGTATGCAGTGTATGTACTTCTTTCATAACTGGCTGGAAGGTAATCCACCATCAACTCTGTCCAGAAAAATCCTACTAAATTCATAGGCAAGGCATTTACATTGCACTTAGCACTTAACTTGGAAGAGCCCGTAACTGTTTCAAAAGAGTTTTTGATACCTGATGCCTCTTTAGCATATCCAGTCCCAGAAGCATGTCCATGGGCTGCTCTTCAAGGATTGAGAAGGAGCACGCCAGGAAATCCCCTTCAATCTGGACCTGAGCTGAAAAGCAAGGGAGTGAAGTTACCACCTTGAAATGCTACAGTGCAACAAATCTACTTTCTGCTCTTCCATCTCCTGGGAAAAGTCTGCACAAGCCTGCTGGGCAAATCAGAAACCAGATCTTTGACGTACTGTTTTGGTCACAGAAAGTCCAGCCCTGTGCAAGCCGCAGGGACTATCCAGGCCTGCCTTGGTCTCAAGAAGTTAATTATTTTAAAAGCTGAGCTGCTCTAGAGCCTTAAGTACTGCTCATCTAACCCTCCAAGCTAGAGGAGCTGCATACAACTCATAAGAGCACAAGTCTAAGAAGCAACAACAGTGAAGAGAATCTATTTTTCAGACAGTAAGGACAATCTTCTCTCATCCAGAAAACCTGCATGAGAGCACGGCCAGCCTTCTCTTCCCAAAGGAATATGAATCACTCCACTATACTGGAACCCTTCCTGAACAACTCATACTGCCCAACAGTCCCACCCCAAACAGGAGAGATCCTGCTATTTCACATTAGCCCTGTTTTTTGCACCCTGAGTGAACACATCCTCTGAACTGAGGACTCCCTCACCTAAAAGTGTTAAGGTAATTCCATTAAAAAAGCATTAAATGAGACAGAAGCCAGACTACTGTGCCCAAGACAAACATATTGCAGATGCACTTTTATTTTACTCTGCAGGAGTTTCTAACAATTATAGCATTAAACCAGATACTCCTTGGTGCCAAGACTGCGGGAAATGCAGTCAAACTGTCACTACAGCTGCCCCAAGAAGAATGCCAGTACTTACCTAAGTGCACTCTGCCAATTATTTTCTGTGTCCCTACACCTTTAGCAATGCCGGCCCACCGCCGATCTACCAGCCTCATAATGTTGCACCTTTCAGCACAAGCTTGGCTCATGATGGTCATCTGGGCACCTACCAGCAACAGAATTCATGTTAAATCCTGACAGCCCATCACAAATTAAAATTCTCTCCTTGAAGGGCTTAACATCTTGCACTCAGCAGCCAGGAAACCAACCCACTTGTATCAGGCAACTGCATCAGGGCACGAAGGCTTCCTGTGAATCCCACTGTGTTGAATTGACTGTATACACACAGATCAACACTGACAGTAAAGTACATGTTACTGTAGAGCTGGAATAACCCCAAGTACTTTCCCTTTAAGGCTGTGGATGGGAAGCACTGCATTAAAAGCATGTGAAATCCCCCATCTGTAAACTGAGATAAGACACACATGTGGCAGTGACCCTTCTGGCATCGGAGCCCCATAAATTCTCACAGGAGCCTTGATCTGGGGTATTCAGGCACTCACACGCACTGCTTCTCACAACAGTTTGTGCTGTTCACCTTAAACAATGGCCAGGCTGCTTTCAGGTTTTAATTAGGTGCTTCAAAATCCTGTAATACAGTGCTTTGTTATGGAATTTTTGGGCAAAACTTCTGGAGCATTTACAGTCTCCCTCAGTGAAGGAGAGTGCAGAGAAAGAGATGAAAATGGGGGCAATTCACCTGAGTCAACAAAGGCTTTCACAGGATGCCCATTGACTTTGCAGTTAATATACAGCATCACCACCTGGCCAAAACTCTCAGGGGCCTCTTCCATTGCTATCGTCATATTTTCTTCAATGTTTTGTTGCCTGAATTTATCAGAGAAGAGAGAGAAAAGTCAGACCTTCCATCAGCCAAACCTTATAAGCATCCCTCCAACTTACAAACAGATCTGGTAGTCCCACCCGTTGCAGCTCACCTTACAAACAGCATATTTGAAACACAACAAAGACTGCCTCATTAGCTAAACATAGGCTTCTTGGCAGAGAGATTGCTATTAACGATCTCGGCTTAATCCAGAGACACCAAGTCACTCCCCAGCAGCCATGAAGACTGCTCCTTCCAACACCTTGCCTAACTCGCACTCCAGCTCCTGACGACCTTTTGTTTGCAACAGAAAGCTGTCACCACACAGTTAACCTGGAAAACTTGTGAGCAAAAAATCTGCGTATTTATTAGTCACTCTAAAATAAAGCGCTGAGGGCACACAATGAAGATACTGCCAGTAGCTACAATGCTGGAATCCCACACAGGAGCTGAACATTAAAATCCTCCAATGTTTCCCTGGTATCTTTCCTCTTCCAGGCATAGGAAGGGAGGGAGGTGAGCAAAACAGCAGCAAGAACACCACCACGAGCACAAGCCCTCAGTGCAAATTCAAGCCTACAGAAGAAACACTCTCCAAGAAGCCCATCACGGACCCTACAGTCATCTTGGAAGTGATGGGTATCCGTAGCGACTGCATCCAAGATAGCTTTTATCTACCAAAAAGGGAAAAGGGCTTCCAATTTTGATGCCATTTCATTTTTCCTCCTCAGTAGGGGAAGGGAAAAAACCCCAAGGTCCTCTCTTATCCATCTTCCATACTGTAGTAGCCTTCCCACAACAAGATGGGTAGACGTGATTTCTTGATGGGGGAAGAAAATGGCTAAACAGCATCCAAGACCTGGCTCACTTGGGAGCTAAAGTACCCTGCTACCCTACTGCCACTCTGTCCCGCTTCATATACTTGTGAAACAAAGAGCCACACATTGTCCTGTCTTTTATTATTTAAGCTTAAATTGGATATGCAGTGGTTAATCTTCAGTTTCAGTTCTCTTTTCAAATCTATTATTCTGTTTTCTCTGTGCTGTCTCCACTGGAAGGACAGAGACGTGTCTCAAACAATACAATGCTTGCAATAGCTTCCAGTCACTCTTTGGCAGAGCACATCTAATTAAGCAAGGAGTTCAGAGAAACTAAGTGGGGTGTGAAATCTGGGGACTGCTAGATGCCCAAACTGTTCCATAACAGCTGCACAGCCTTGGGCACATCACCTTTATCTGTCCCCTCATCTATGGAAGAAGGAAAGAGTTCCTTTGCCTCAGAGCAATGTTTTGCTATCTACAAACATGTTTTTTTCCGCATTGCTAAGCTAAGCATTTATCCAGCACCAACACCTTGTCAGTAATAACACAAGGATGACTCTTACCACAAATGAATTTTGGTTATGACCAGCTATAAGCCTGTATCAGAAAGACATTTTGTTATTGGGGGAAAAAAACCCACCAGTCATGTTCTGACTCAAGGATTTCTCACTCAATTTAAGAAATAAAGCCTCAGCCCAATGCAATTACATTTGGAAGACAGCAAGAGGGAGTGAGTGCTGATGAGCAGAACGTATTTCTATAGAACATCTCTTCTGACAGCAGTGATGTTCAGAGTCTGGAATTCACCAGAGAGGCAAAACAATTAGCAGTACATGAAACCAATCTCAAAGGCAGCTGGGAGAAATGACACCACGTTGCTGTGCAGAGAGCTCAGCTTAGAGACTAGCACAGGCCCAGCTCTCCAGTTCAAAACATGCCTGAGGCACCCAAGCACCACCTCTCGAGGATCTCGGCTAAGTGCTTTCCACAAGTGCTCTTGCTTCAGTGGACCAGCTTAGACAGTTCTGGGACATCACACACGTGGACAGCGGTGCTGCCACCTCACGATCTGTGCTCAGCTGGATACATCTAAAGGATGGGGTGCGTCTACATGTCCCTGAATCCCAACCTTCCACATGCGAAGGTGGCTCAGAGCATCACCCTGCAAGCAAATGTGTGTCTTAAGGCAGGATCTAAACACACTCCTTGCATCCTCCAAGGAAAAAGCACCATGGATGGAAGCACCCTGTGGAAAAAAGCGTCATGAAGACCTCCAACACCTGCAAGTGACTTTGGTTTGCTACCTTATGTCTTCTTCTATCTTGGCCTGTGCCTCAAGATCAAAAGGGTCAGCTGAATAGAGTCGGATCCTCTCCTGCTCCCGCCGGGCTCGGTCCTGCTGTTGCTCCAGCAACACCCTGGTGAATTTCTCTGCAGTTGACAAGGAGATACAGAAATGCTTTTTACCGGAAATTACTCTTACAAGTCAAGTTCTGGCACAGCAAACTCTTCTTTTTATGCCAGCATGCACTCAGGGGTAGACTCAGCAGCACAGGCAAAAAAGGCTTCCTCTGAAGGCAGCAGGGATGGACCTCAAAGGATCAGTGGCAAACTTGGGAACTGACTGAGATGAAAAGCAACTGGACAGAGCTCTTTCTCCTCATGTCTGCTACCCAAATTCAGCACAATCAAACTCAATTTCCTTGCACATACATTTTTATATGGAAAAAAAATGGAAAAAATATGAAAACAGCAATATTTAAAACAAAGAGCTGCCATTAAAACAAGAATTCATTCTTCTGTTGCAGCAAGAATTGCCTACACAATACTTCAAGAAACCAGCTGCAAGAACAGCAAATAAATGAGACCCAAAGCAGAAATCCGGACTACGGAACCTGCACAATTCAAACAAGAAGCTTGAGTGCACGTGTATTTTGAAAAAGCTTCAGACAGAGCTAGAAGTGAGATTTCATAGCTCTCAGTAAGATGTCCCATCTACAAGAACAACTTGTAAAATCTATCATGTTTTACACTCAGCAATCCCTGGAAAAATAACAGCCCATAGATCCAGCAAAGACCAAACGCAAAATTGTAATACATAAAAAGGCTAACAACAAAACTTACTTTAAACCCAAGCGGTATAGGCAAAGACAGAGACATTATAATCCCCGAAGGGGAATACCTACCACTGAAATCAAGAGGTCCTAGGTGGGACACCTGCTTCACAAAGTCTAGCCACATGTTTTAAGGACACAGATTTTAGATCCCTGCTTTCTGTCTAATTTTTGCTAGTTGGATGTGATCACATACATTCCCAAAAGGACTTGGCAATAAATTAAGTTCTGTAAACACAGAAGGTTGTGGGTTTGCTTCCAGAAATGCAGTTCCCATGAAGAAGCTCTCTGGCTCAAAGGCTATTGTTATATGTTCAGGAAGGCATTGGGTGTTTTCTTGTTTGGCTTTTTTTTTTTAAATTAGGCTTCTGTACAGCAGGTGCCTTCTAAAGTGCTTGCCATGCATCCAGCACAGTCATGTGGCACATATCTATGCGTATATTTGGGCATCAGAGCCAGAGCTGAACTGGATCTGTGCCCAAATACCAACAGTAGCAGTACAGAATGATGAGAGCATAACCAGATCAAACCACTTCCTTCTGACAGCCCACTGCGGCGATTTGGGACTAAAAACGCACGTCTGATTCAAAGTTTAACGTGCAGAACAAGACAAGACAGATCAGTAGACAAGCCAGTTCTGGGTGTCTTGGGCTTAACCTCTCGTTTTCTGTGCCAAGAGCAGCACATCTTTTCAAGGTGAGGGGAAAAACTCCTGCACTACGGACGCAGTGCTTACAAGAAGTGCAAAGAAGCTTGAGAGCACAAAGGACATGGTTTTAAGTCTGGATATGAACTAAAGTCAGAATTAAAAAATTAAATAAGCTGACGATATCCATGCAAGTTCCTTTCTAGCTTCCTTTGTCCGAGAGAAAACACTAGGATGTAACCTTGAAAGCGGAAAAAGTCTCCTGCTAGAAGCTCCTCCTCTTCATTCATTTCCCCAAAATCAACAGGATTTATTTCCTAACTAAACATCTTGCAGAGGTTTAGAAGCACACCTTCTGATGCCCAAAATACCACTCTGTTTTCATCCTGAAAGGACACTAGAGTTCAAAGCTTTCATCACATGAAGAATGCAGGGACCAATATTGGCTATCCACCTGCAGAGGGAGTGAAGGACACAACACGAGCCTTCAACTGTGCCCAAAATACGTGAACACTTTCAAGATTAACAGAAACTTAAACATTTATGACTTATGACATTAAAGACACTATTTTCTTGTTCCTTTTACTCTCCCTTTCTGACATCCACTTCCACAGCAGCTAATCATTATGGACAGAGTTGGTTTTATAGCGTACTGCTCTCTACTGAGGTCTCAGTGGACTCTGAGATGCAGCGAACGCAACACTGGTACTGGAAAACGTGCATTCGGAGAGTCCTGGCATAAAAATCAGGAGCTGAACCACTTGTCTTCCCGGAAACTTGACTTATTTGTGCATCTGATATTTCAAAGTAGGAGATAAAGGATATTAAAGAAGCCAAGCAGAAGAAATATGCCCAACTTGCCAGAAACGGTCTTGTTAGAAGGAGAGGAACTTGGCCTTGAGTACTCCCAACTGGTATCTTTTATCAGCATCATCAATGAGTCAGCAGTGAACATCCCAGCTAAGTTAAAAACCTGTGGCTGCCTTTTATTAGAACCGAGCTCAAACTTAAAACCACCTCCCGCAGATTAAAACCCCAACTTACCAAGGTCTCCACTGAGCAATGCTTCCGCTAAGGGTGGATTGCGTTCCTTCAACAGGGACAGCTCGTGGGGATTTGCAAGCAACATCTCCCGTAGCAGTGCTGGATTGTCCAAACCCTGAGGGAACGAAGGTGCATCGGGAGGCGATGGGCGAAGACGCTGTGCTGGTGGGTGGTGCTGCTGACTGGATGTCCCAGGAACTGCGATGCTGCTGAAGTCTATCCTCGGCAGACCTTGAGGGAAAAAGAGGTCAGAGGTGTCAGCGCTTCACGTTTACAATTCTGCTTGAAAAACACAGTGGAAAAACCGCGGGAAGGATAAGCCATTCTTAATGCTACAGTATTAGCCCGGATTCTGTGAATAGCAATTTGTGTCAGAAGCATGGCCACTTACTCAGGTTACTGGGTTAGGAATGCTAGCATGTCTTTACGTAACTGGTCTAGCCTTCTATCTGGCCCATTTTTTTATCCCTTGAAATGCACTTACTGAATTGCAGACTAGTTATTTCCAGCTTCACACATGTGAGTACCACACAGAGAGATCGCAAGGCTAAGCCCAGTGTCTCTAAGGCACAGATCTGAATCTCTCAGATTAAAAAAAAAAAGCAGGGGAAAAAAAAAAGTAACATTTCTGCAGACCTGCATTGCAGGTACCCATCCTCCAGCTGAGGCAGGAGGATGAAGACCTCAAGCAATGCTCCCACACCATTCTCAGCCAGCAGTACCTTCTTTTCCAGCAATATTTTATGATGGGGATTTGCTAGGAATCGCTGCAGAAGGCAGGACAGAGGAGCAGGGCTCCACTCAGACGTTACCGGAGGAGTCTTTTGCACGTATGCACAGTTGCGTAACTGGATTTGTCAAGACGTGGCTTCTCTGGGTATTTGTCACAGCACAGATTCAGAGCATCGATACAGCCTTTTAATGTGAGCCACACAGACCACATATTACTGCGCCATTACTCCAAGAGGGAAGGGAACCAGCGGTCATATGAAAATTCACACACCTTTACAAAAACTGCTGTTCTGAACCAGTTACCTTTGTTGCTTTCTCTGTATTTCCCAAAAATAACAGTAAAACAGTATTCGCTTCCTCAGAATAAAAAACCCCCACATTAAATAACAAGCCCTTTAGCCAATTTTAAAAGCCCCTCACCTCATCCCTAGCCACCCTCCCTTCCTAAGTATTTTGCCTAGCGAGGTACTGAAGGAGGCTGACAAGAGATGGAGTTGGTGTTTGATAAATATTGAGATCTTTGTACACTCAGAGCAAAAGTTAGCACAAATTCTTTTTCACCTGGGAAACGGATGGAAGGCCGTGGCTCTACAGTCTCTTTCTGTCGCAAAATCACCACGTCCCCATCCTTCAAGCCATAGGAGGCCAAAGATCTGTTGTTGTCAGTTAGAGGCCGCTCCGCATAGACTATCTGTTCATGGAGAGAGTGCAATGAAAAACACCATGCATGACAAAGTGAACAACATCTTGCTTTTATTTCGCTAGGAAAGCATTCCAGTAAATCCCCTGGGGACATCTCAAGCTTCAGAAGGGAAGGTGTGCAATTCTCACCACGGGCACAGGCAGGCCCTGCCAAAGCACCTCTACCTCAGGCACAGAAAGACCTCACTCAACCAGTAAGTGGTTCGACAAGGACACAGAGTTGGTCTTACCAAAACCCAGCATCTCGGAGAAGGGCTGATCTCTTTTAATTAGAGGCCAAGATTATTAAAGGAAAGCAAGCCTTGCCCCAGGGCTGTTTGCCACACATTTCCAAAATCCAATCTCTACGATTACACAAGTTACGTCCAACTTCTACAGTGTTACCTCCCCCCAAGTCAGCACCTATTAACCAAGGACCAACTGCACATGTGCAGGCAGCATCGCTCAGGGTAGATCCATGGATGATCCAGTCCAATATCTATGATCTCTGCCTTTTCCCACAACATGGTTCCCCAGAATAACCAGTTTTACAGGGACCTCAATGATTATCTCAGTGATTTCCAGTTTATTTCAGCAATGAAACTCAAAGGTTCAGCACCCAAAGACACCACTCCTGAGACTACGATCAGTCCATGGTGAGGAATTAACTTCTTTTGACCATAAAACACAGTCACATCGTCTTCTATTATGATAATCTGACTTAACAAGGGTTCCACAGATTAAACATAAAAACGTATGGAGATAAAAAGGAGTAATCACCACAGGAACGTTTCTATTAACATTAGAATTGCAATACCTACAAGATGTCCTAAATTACAGGGAAGCAAGAAAATAAAATAAAGATGTGCTTTACAGGAACAAAAGTTCCTAGAAATGGTATCTGCTAAACTTTAAGGTTTCTGTGCCTTCATTGGAGTGCAACGAGACTAGGCAGATGGGTTCAACAGCCTCCTACCCCTGGCAGGAGTCCAAAGCAAGAGGCACTGGAGAACTTGGCCTAAACCCCTCAGGCATATGATTGAATTTCACGTTTACCACCCTGTTTAGCAAGACCTTGTTTCTCTGGGTCTGGAAAAGGCTGGTTCAGCAGTAACAGGTTTGCCACAGGTCGGGACTGGCGGAGCCGCGTGGGAGAAGCTTTTGCAGTTTCCCATCCATAAGGTGGATGGGCTGTGGCTCTACCTGATGCTATCGCAAGTAGCAGATCCAAAAAGAAGATCGAAAAAAATCCCAAACCCAATTACTATGCGTCTTAAGGTCTGGAATATGCTACAGACTTTCACTGCTTTACTCCAGCAACTCGGAAATATTACACAGAATCTCGCTAATACATTCTAACAGTGGAGATCCATTGTCAGCAGCAGTGCCAAAGTAAGGTAAGACAGGAAAAGCAAAAATAACAAGAACCACGTATGACAGCAATCAGAGCCATTAGAATTAGGGAAACACACAATTAGAAACAAGCACAAGCTTACTACCTTCTCATTAACGACACACTTCACAGCCTCAGTGGTATTGCACCAGACTGGGTCCCTTCCAAACACAGGTCCGTTTCCAAGCTATATTAAGGCATGCGGTCTCTACTCTGGTGGTTTGCAAGACATTACTGGCATAATTAAGGTTAGCTTGTGATGAGAAGAGTCCCAGCGCATCCTCTCACGTTACTGGATGCATCCCGCCCGGCCTGACTCAGTGACGCCGCTGCCCGCAGAGAAAGCAAGCTTGTAATAAATCCCAGCTGCATGCACAAATCTTAAATGGCAGTTTCCCTGCGCAGACGCTCTGGAAGAGACAAGTTAATCAGTTTAAGTGAGGTTTTACCTCTGTCGTCTTGCTGGGATTGGATTTATGAGTGTTCAGCCTTAACACCTCAGACGATGAATTAAGTGGTTGGCTCTCACTCTATATCCATTATCAGCACGGCTTAATACGCTTTTGACCCATTCTGCTCTGCTGTTAAAACAAACTGATTTAATTTTGCTGCATTTTGATCATCTGGTTTGTAGCATATTTTTGTAAGCTGGCCAGGTACCAGACACGGACTCTTCTGGAGGTGACCTGGGCAGGGACGCAGGCACCAACACCACACTATGGTTGGATTTTGCATGATGCCATAGGGTAGAACCTCCTTATGGAGCAAGGAACCCCAGTCAAGAGTGCTAGATAGCACTAGCAACCATAAATCAATCCAAACTCGGAACCTGTTAAATCTTCCCATGCACAGCCAAGGACAGGAGACACACAGCATGTAAAAAAAGAGAAACGAAGGAAATAAATGGTGCTGCCAGAGGAACGCGGTTCTGCCGAGAGCCTCCCCAATCCCCTCTCCACCGCCTTGATACATGAAGGAAACCGCAGCGAGCTGAATTATTTCCCCTCTCCTCGCCCAGCTCCTCTTATCACCATAGCCTGCCAGCAGCCGTCCCCATTATCTCACACCACCCTCCCTGCCTTGCAACCGCAACCATCCCTCAGAAACCTCGCAGCCCCCTGCTCGCCTCCACCCCAAACTGCAGCACCCAGAATTAATTTCATGAAACAGCAGAGAGTAAGACTGGGATTAACCCTCCTCCACACGCAGCCATGGTTTCCTCCACCCTGCACAATCCTTACTATTAAATTCATCCTCTCTTTTGTGCCAACATGACACCTTTAACGCAACGTACACCTTGGTTATGGAAAAACAGCAGTAAACCACCAAGTTTGGTAAATGCAATATGGCCTATTTGCGGAGGATGGTTTAAGCACGCAAACTCCTTCTATGCAACAAGCTGCTTTCACTGATAACTTGTATTTTTATAACTTTCTCTCCACTGAAGGTCCTCAAAATACTTCACAAACACTGGGCAGAAACAGTAGAGAAAGGAACAACAAGTACACAGCTAGAAAACATTGAAAGAAATGAAGCAAAATGATGCATAAACGGCAGATGGATGAGCAGAAGGAAAGCAGAGGTGGCTACAAAAAGCACAGCGCTGATCCCCATTACCTGCGGCTGACATAATCGCCAAACTCCACAGCAGTTTAATTACAAAGGCAGGGAACTCCCAGCAAAATATAAGCAGAAAAGTCCATGACCCCTCATGATCCTAAAACAGACCCAGAGCTGGCAGGTTACTGTGACACAAGGGGAGCAAAGCTGACAATGAGGAGTTCATGCTCTGCGTGCATGGAGATATCAAAGCCACCGCACGCTCGTGGCGTCCCATGCATATAGGTTGTCGCCGTTACTGGCCGCAAATTTGGGTGCCTTGCTGCTGGCTGTGACGCAGACGTGGGGGTTTTCCTGGAGCATAGCAGATGGGAACCTTTATATGAGGTGGTTTCTCTCTTTCTACCTACCAAAAATCAAGTTTTTCCCCTAAAGGAAAATCCACCTCATCTTCATTTTCTACCCCTGCTTTGGAGACGGCTTCCCTCTCAAAACCAACCTCTCATCCCAAAATAAAAGGCTCGCCAAAGGCAGAGGTAAAGCAAAACACCACAGGTGAAACGTCCAGAACCTGCTCAGCAAGGGAACACGTCCACCTCAAGGGCTGCCGGTTCAGCAGTTTTTCCATTGCTGAGTAATATTTGCTTGACTGGAAAAATACTCTTATTAATTTACACTCGGAAATGGCTCGGGAAGCAAAAGTGATCACCACAAAACTCCGCAAACTCTGCCAGGGGCAGCCAGCGCCCCAAGAAAAGGAGCCGACATCGTCCTGTCCAGCAACGCGTCACTCCTGCTANCCCTGCCAAAAAACGGGTAGAAATTGGGGGGGAAAAAAAAAAAAAAAAGTAGGACTGAACCCCAAACACTGAGGAAACCCCAGACAGACTGGACGGACAACAGCCACCCCCATGCCGCGGCCTGCCTTGTGTTTTGGCACACTCATGATGAGTGAGCCCCAAATTCGGGCCAGAGAGGAATCTTTGGTGGGGGAAAGCAGGCGGATGTGCCGTTCGGTCCCTGCACCTGTATGGGAAAAAAAAGAGG
>VYZV01026135.1:41432-70713 GCA_013401275.1 Pandion haliaetus | reverse complement strand
GGGACCCCACGGTGGAGCAGGGGACGAGTGAGGAATCTTCCCCCTGAGGAAAGAAGCGGCAACAACGATGTGTGGCGAGCTGACTCAACCCCCATCCCCTGTTCCCCTGCGCCGCTGGGAGGAGGAGGTAGAAAGCACCAGGAATGGAGCTGAGCCGGGAAGGCGGGAGGGGTGGGGGGGGAGGTGTTCTGATGTTTGGTTTTCCTTCCTAATATCCTTTGTTTTGATTTGATTGGTAGTAAATTAAATTGATTTTGGTTTTTCCCCAAGTTGAGCCTGTCTTTTGCCCGTGACCATAAGTGGGGAGTGATCCCTCCCAGTCCTTGTCTCGACCCACAAGCCTGCCTTTGTATTTTCTCCTCATCCCAACGTGGCCAGGGGCGGGGGTGGGGGGTGAGCGAGCGGCTTTGTGGTGCTTTGTTACTGGCTGAGCTGAAACCACGACAGTTTTACAGCATGAGACCTATGCAGGTTTAAATCCCATTTTGACAGAGTTCAGGTGATTATTCTCAGTCATTTAAAATGTGGCACAACTTCATAAAAGAGTGAATTTTGTACTTAAAGTCAGGACGTTTTGTTGAAAGAGTTGCTAGGATGCTGCCAAAGTTTTTGTGGCCAACATTACCTTTGAAAGCAGTAAACAAAAGCCTTTTTGTTTGTTTGTTTGGCGTTTTTTTTTGTCCCTGAGGTATTTCAAATGTGTATCTTCCAGGCCATTGCTAGTAGGACTTTGAGAAATTGATGTTCCTGCAGTTTTTGGCATGCCCTGTGAGTTCAATAACTGTATGATCCTCCTTCCAGAGTGAGTTGCTAGATTTCGTGTTGCTAGAAGTACACACGCCAGCCACGTGTGCAGATTGTCTGGTCTGTTAGTGCCCAGGGCAAAACTATGCGAATCCACACATGGCAACCTCACAGCCAGGCACAGTGTTCAAGTGCATTAATCTGTTTTCTTTCTAGACCCTGAGATGCAGCCGCGCACACTTTTCTGACACTCTCGGTGCTGATCTGCTTGGTGCTACCCCTCCCTGCCCGGCACAGCTGCAGGCACCTGCCTTTTTCTTTGCTGGCACTTTACACGTAACACAGGCACCTACAGCTGGGCAGTCCCCAGGTATTGCTGGATGGGCTTGTGTTAGAAGAGCTTGATAGCTTCACATGGCACTGTGTACCACTGATCTTGCTTAGCAAACTGACTGCCAAAGCTATTTGTGCCTCGCTTTTTTCTCTTCTAGTGTGCTGGCACAGTTTACTTCCCTAAATGTTGCTGATATTCAAAGTAGAGGTTACTGTTTTCTCATGCAGCTCCCACATTGTGAGGCTGATCTGTAACAGATAACCAAAGTGAATTTGGGAAACCTCACATGGAAAAACAACTTTGTGAGGCGAGAAGCATATTGCTCTAAGATGAGGAGTAAAACTGCAGAAGTCAAAATTAGTTCCATGCTGTAAGCTAAGTTAGTGAGGTGTTAGGTGCAGCTATAGAAGATTAGCAAACAGCAGGAACTTTTAAATCTATATTGTTTTATTTTACTTGAGACATCTTAGTGTGTAAGGCACTAGGCTTGGGTGCAGGACCTGGATTCTATTTCAGCCTTGCTGATGTAATTGAGTCACCTGATTTTCTTGCTTTTCAGTTCCCAATCTGTATAACGAGGATGACTTTACAATGGAGGTGTTATGGGAATAAAATCTATTTATCATGGATATAAGTGCTAATGCCATCTTTACCCCTTCAGAGCTGCCAAATTAACTGCCAATGCACCACTCCTGGGAGGCCTGTCCTGCTTCTGAAACAGGAGTTTTGTGTTCCTCTCACTAATGCCATTTTACAGAGGGTAAATATGGACTGCAGATAGTTTAAAGGATATTCTAGGAGTTGTAAAAAGTCTGAGGACAAGAATAGATGCTGTAATCCTGCCTACCTGTGTTCTATGTGCTGGCTTCACTCATGTTCCCCTTTTGGGAGGTTCAGTAAGTGTTAGAAATACGTTGCAGGACATTAGGCTGGTCATCAGCACTGCACAAAAATAGTTGAATGGGTATTTTAGAGAAGTGACATGGCAAAATTGTTGGTGTAATTGTACCAATAGCGAAGCTGCTTAAAATAACAAGAACATGAGAAAGTCCTTTCTAACTGCAGCAGTTTATCTAATGCCATTTTCACCTACTGTGGATAAAGCAATGAGAGGTATCTCAAATATTCAGTCAGCGGTCCCAGATATTATGCGCCCTTTGTGTTAGGAATTACAACACTTCAAACTATCTGCCAGAGTTGTCAGCTCAGGTGAATAACTGATGATCTGGATGTTTGCCCAAGCTGTCTGGATTTAATTATACTATGAAACCTCATTAGAGATGAGCTGCACCTGTGATACTAAGAGGGAACTATTTTGAAGGTAGTTCAGACCTTGATTCATAGCTCAATTTAAAAAATAATCTTTTAGAATCTGAAAGTTTTTGCATCTCCATGTACTTTGTTACAAGTAGTGTTCAGTCCTGATCTGATTTTCTGAGGGGGCAGGAAACAGAGAAGATGCATTTGGTAGCCAAAATGATGTTGACTAATTGGAGATATAGCCTGAAAAAAATGGATAAATGCAATATATTTCACTTCAGAAATAATTAACTGCGTAAGTACAAATAGGCCTATAAAAGAAGATCTGGGGGTTATCGTGGTTCACGAGGTGAATTTAAGTCAGGAATGCTGTGTTGCTTCAAAAGGCAAAGCCATCGCGCAATGCAAAACCAGAACGTATCGCCCATGAGACCTGTGAAATGATCCATCTCTTTGGCACTTAGGACAGTCTCAGCTGGGATACGGTTCAGGTTTTAAGAGCCACAGTTGAAAGATGTGGATCAACTGGACAATTTGATGTGAGTGCAATGAGAATGATCAAGGTCTGAACAAAATCTAAAGGGAAGATTGCATGCATTGGAGTTCTTTGGTAAAGAAGAGATTGCTAAGGATATTTAACAACATTTTGCAAATGTGTAGATGGCTGCTGGAAAGAGGAAGGGAAGAGGTCATCTTTGTAGGTGTAGGATAAGAAGTAATAGTTTTCAGTCACAGAACAGAAGGTTCGGATTCATTAATAGATGAAGTAAATGTCTGTCTGGGTTGACATAGATATGACCTGTTTTGCTGTCATCCATGTGGTCTTTTCAAGTCTTTCCCGATTCTATAATTGAATTAATTGATNNGCTTTCAGTTGGAAACTAATGGCCTTAATTCTCTGCAGCAGACAATGTGCTCACTGTCTCCCAGAGAACCTGTTCCTGCAGCTAGGGCTGATGCTATTATAGATAGTAGTCGTAAGGCAGAGAGAAAGGGTTGGGTGGTTATGTAATCTTTTAGCAGTTGTAAACAATGTGGAGACATGAGTTGGCAATGATCAGTTATTCTCAGTTTCTCATGGTACAAAAGCTGTAGGACAACCACTTGAGTTGTCAGGTGGTAAATGCAAAACAGGGAAGGACTTTTTCACGCTGTGTTTAGTTAACCCGAGGAACTTAACTGCTGTTTGATGTGTTGGGGGCTGAAAGCAATAGGACAATATTGTGCCAGCAGATCTATCAGAAGCATGTAAACATAAATATACCAGTTCCAGCTCAGGAATTTCCTGAGACACATGTTGCTGGAGGCAGGGATTGTACACCACGTGGGCTATCACTATGTTTGTGCCCTGTTCTTTTACTCTTGGCACTTACAAGTGGTGTCTGAGTTTGAAGGGAGAGCTGGGTCCAAAATTTATTGAAGGAGGGTTTTCTCTTTCTCCAGTCTGTAGTGCACAGCCTGTGGAGGCATCCACATGCCTGATAATCAGCACATTTTAAATAGCCTTTTGCTTGTCAGGATCTGGGAAAAGCCCTGACCAGGATGACTTATGTTCCCATCTGAGAAGTATTCTGTCAGCACTCCCATTTCAATCCGAGAAGCATGGTGGAACAGCTGGGGTGGAGTGGGAAGATGCAGCAAAAATTCAGTCCCAGGCATCTGGGTATTCTCATGTCTTCGCTGGGAGTTTCAGGGCATGTGCTTCCTAGATTATTTCCAGCCAGAACTGTGCTGTGAAGTATCAAGTCTTTGCTGTTAGGAATAACTTAGGAAGCCCTATCATGAGAGACATTTCTGAGTACAAAGCTTGGCATGGCTTATAGGAGGAATTGCAAATAGCCAAGAGGTATGTGAGCAAGGTCAGATGAAAACCATGTAAATGTTATGTGTCATTTTTTTTCTCTCGCAAAATTGCCCTGTCTTTAGCAGGATGATATTATGAATGATCCTAAAATAATTTCTGTAGCTGACATGCTGCCATGATGTTAGTATTATGTGTTGTGAAGATGTGACTATGCAGGATTGATATGCCAGGAGGTGGCATGCAAGCAGTAGACTCTTGGTGCTTTTCTGCCTATAAGCTTTCCTCTGCCAACACTAAAACCACTGTGTTGACAAGAGTAAGCTATGAATTCTACCTGTAGGGCAAACAATTAGAAGTGTTGACAGAAGAGGATTAAGTACAATGGCAGAGGCTGTCTGGTAAAAGAACACAAGGCCAGGAAAGGCCATAATGAGAGCTGAGCACCTCTGGTCACGTCCAGCTTGTTACAGAATAGGGTCCCATGGATCAACCTGCTGGAGCACATTGTTAAAAGGGAATTTTCCTGGCAGACAGTGTGCAGATTAGTAGCAAAAGGGAAACCAGGCATAATAATGTCCACATGAGAAGTCCTTAGACCAAGAAAATGCAAGCCATTTTGTATCCAATAAGGCATACACTGATATGGAAGAGTGTCTTCTAGTTCTGGAGCACAATGCCTTGATCAGTGAGCAAAAAGACTAGAGTTTTAGATTTGGAAAGGTATTGCGGTACCTAGCTCTTTTAAATACCTTTACAAGTCTGGAACAAAGCTATAGGAGGCAAGAGTCCTTTGAGGCTTGGCTGCGTTGTAGGGCAGTTGTACTTGGCCTAGAGTAATTGCTGGAAATCATTACAGCAAGTCGAAAAATTGTATACTTGTGAAGTCCTCCTCAAAACTGTGTTAATGTCTTTCTAGGTATTATCTCAAGATCCTCTGCTCTGTTTTTCTAACGTCAAACCTTTTAAGACAAAGCAAAATCATCCCATAATCTACAAACCCTGAAAAAAGACTCCTCAAATTAAAATAAGAAAACATCACTTTAACATTTCTTCAGCAGATTTCACTGCAGATGATTCCCAAATAATTTTATAAGTCTTCTGAATTAAAAATCAGCAACATTTTCAAAAGGGGCTGTACTTCATAGGCACAACAAAAAATTACTGCACTAAGCCAAAGCATTGACCCAACTAATCCGGACATTGGCCAATACTGCATAGCTTAGAAGCCCCTCATTTAGTGGTTAGTTTCTCTCATCTTTTAGAAGTAAATTTGAAATCCTATTTAACATAAGTGCCAATGTTCTTATGAGCCACATAGAAGTCCAACCCTAGTGCACATCCTGCAGGGGTCTTGGGAAGGAAGGCCCTTGGCTGTGAACAGGCAGTGTAACTATAGCTAGAACTGATGTTACACAAAAGGAATTTTTATCCTTTGCAGAACTTAGAGCAGCCTGCGAGCTAATTTAAATTAATGCTGTCTGAATTAGTACCTGTAATGGGACCTTATCATAGACTACTTGACTTAGCACACCTGAAGAGCACACCCTTCTGTGGCCGACCTCGCCCTCCTTGCCTATCCCTGCCCTTAGCAGCCCCTATATCCATTTTGGACCATCTATACCAGAATGATGCTGTCTGGGACAGAATGTGCCTGATGCAGGAAAATCCCCAACTTGTTTTGATAGCAGCTTTCCTGTTGCTATGTGTATTCTGAACAGCCAAAGCAGCCAGATGAGGAACTGAATAACTGACCTTTTATGTTGCTGTCATGTATCCACCTTAAAAAAAATTCACCCAGAAGGTTAATAAAATAAAGAAATAAATAATAAAAAATAGAGCATTTTTATGCAGCACTTTTAAGTTGCTTGATAGCCCTTGTGGAAGTGACAAATATGCCCTCAGGGTTTGCAATATATATTGGGTGTTGCATATACCTTATAATGAATATTCTAGTGGCTATTCTACTGTAGTTATTTCTGAAGTTCCAACTGGAATGGGAGATTTTTCTGCAGGATGTTGTACTTGGTGCACACTAATTCCTTCTGAACTTTTGATCTGCTTTGCTGAAATGGAATTTCCCTGCAGAAGAATTTGCCTTCCTGATATTGAACTAATAATATTGTGTATGTGTTTCTGTTTGAAAGGGTTGGTAGCCACAGAGCACAACTCAGTTGTAATAATACTCAAGTTATTGTTGTGAAATACATGTCAGGTTGTTTGTTTTCCTGGAGCTGTATTTAATGATGTTTTAAATACAGCAAATTTCCACTCAAAATGAAGAACAGCTTCTCTCAGTGAAACATAAGGAAATGCTTCCTTTTATTCTCTGTTTCATTACCAGGATTTCTGCAAAGTTTATTTGGAGTTGTTTGTCCCCCAAAGATATTTTATTGATGCCTATGCCAAAGCAAAAATCATTGGTCAGATGAGAGGAAAAATACATATTTGTACAGTGACATATCTGCAATGATATCATCTGCTTTATGGAGAAATGCCTTTTAGTTCATCTTGTACATCTGTATCCTTAGCAGCAGGTGCCACTGCCAGACAATTCATCAAAGTTAATGCGATTGCTGAGAAATACTAAAGCCTTTCTTTTTTATTGCTGTGGGAGGTGGTGTAAAGAAATGTGTACTCTGTGGGAGGGTGAAGAGGCTATGCTGACAAACAAGCTGGAAAGGTGGACTTTTCAACTCTACTTTGTTGAGGATTAAGTGTAAAAAACCAAGAGTGTCCTCTCTGCAGCTTGTGATGTGGGGAGTGAATGTGGGACACCTTGTCTCTGCAGGAGATGGGAGCACAAGTTCAGCGCGAAGGGAGCCATCTGGTAGGTGGTGTGGAATACACTTGCAGGAGGGACAGAGATGGGAAGTGAATAGGGATTTTTTACAGTTGAAATGCTGCCGACTTAGTCATGCCATCAGCAGAGGCTGGACATTTGCATTATTCCCTTGGCAGGTGGCTTTAAAAGCAGTGCATGCTGCTTCACAGATTGTACTGGGCGACTGTACCAGCCTACCCCACCAAGTTTTTGGCTTTACTACCCATAGCTGATGATGCCTACTAACTGGTAAGCAGCAAGATTTGCTGAGATTTTATGTCTGTCTGAACTTTTGCCCCATGTTGACAAGACTGGTCTGGAGACCAGTGGAGATCATGAGTTTGCATATGTGTAGCTGGATAGAAAGTAGCCAGGTTTGGGCAGAGGGAGCCTGGAGCTGTAGTAAACATCCCCCAGGAGCACAGGTGCTAGTGCTAAAATGACAAATGGCTAAGAAAGAATGCTCTATGGCACAAGAGGGTGCAAATGTTAGCAGAGAGCTAATGTACAGGAAAAGAAAATGGTGCGAAACAGACGATAGAATTAACAACAAATTGCTAGCAATAGATACTATCATCGGCAGTCATGGAAATGAGGATGGAGCCTGCAGTGACCAGTGGAGGCATGCACATAGACAGTCCCTTTGGTTGGAAGTAGGCAATGCTCAAATCCAGATCCTAATGCTAAGACGGATGCAGGTTTAGGAGCTGGGAGGCTGTGTCCTTCCCTCTCAACATGCAGCCCCACACATAAGAAGCACCTGTGTTATGGAAAGAACAGCTGAGGTGCCTTTTCCTTCCATCAACACTTCTACGCAAAGAAGATGGCAGCACTGAAACATCTGAGAAGTTAAGTGTGAGCTAATCATACCTGGTGGCAGAACAGCGATGCTGGCTAGTTTGGAGAATGCCAAGCAGGGAACAATTTAAACCGGGTAGTAGGACAAAAGTGACCATGAAACGGTGAGGTCTTACAAGTGTTTCATGGGACAAAAAGTTCAGGCATGTATACAGTAATTTAATTAAGAGCTCAGGACCTGCAGTATGGTCATATTAATAAGCCAAGCAATTGGCCTTCACAGAAAATATGTAAACATTATCACCTTGCAGTTCTTCCACACTCTCTTGTGCAAGGCCATAGCTGAATTAGGAATCAGCTTAGTCTCAGGGCACCAGATTTAAATCCTATTAACCCAGTGTAATTGCTGTTCAGAGCCAAACTTTTTCTAAATTCTACAGTGATGCCAGTGCAATGTTCTTTTCCTTGTCCTTTATATAACCTTTCCTGGTCCTATTTGAAACTGGGAAGTCTGGGTAATATCTATGGAAATTGTTTAGTTAATTGATTTGTTTCATGCCCTAAAGTGAAAGGGCTATCAGCACAATAACTTGGATTTATAAAACAAAAGATTTGAATTCTAATTTGTTCAATATTTTAGAAAAGTTGTATTTTCATTTTTGTGGCCAAGTTCTGACCATGTTTGAAGCACAGGATCCCCCCTAGAATAAACTTTGACTTCCTCATTTCTTTGTGCTTTTAAGTAGTTTGAGGTGGTTTGATATCACTTACCTAAGTGATAATAGTCTTTGTTGTTTTTTCAGGAGAAAGTTTTTTTTTTTCTGAAATGGCCTGTAGCTGGGATTTTGGACCCAGGAGTCCAATCTCAAAACGTTGTTTTCCATAAAGGACATAAGTGAGAGAGCGCCTTCTTTTGGCAGAGGAGCAAGAAGTGACTAATCACCATTTGCTGAAAGTGGACCATTATTTAGGAAGGCTGCTTAGAGCTTCAAACATGTTGGTCTTGTATTCAGTAGCATTTGCTTGTGCTTGAATATACCATTCTTCCTCCAAGTTCTATTAATGACTAGATTGAACTCAGAAAGGAAGGATCAATGTCTTAATGTCTTTTCACTGAGTATCGAATATTAGGGATGTCTCATTAAGGCAAGTAACAGCATTCTTAATGGTAAGTTCATCCACAACGTAGGACAGGTTTTTATGCATCCACTGGTAGAATCTGACCTTTACAGGAGTTCATCTTTTCAAGTGTTGTATGTGTTACAAGTTCTTCTTGAGGTTCTCATTGGGTTTCAGTTTTGTCCTACATTAGATTGCATGTGAATATTGACAGAGTTTGGGGAGCTTTTTCCTTCTAAATGAAATATTGTGGCTGAATAAAGTGGTGTAAACAATTTGAAATGCAGGAAGCAAAGTAGGGTTCAGAGATGTAAATTCAGTTCCCTGGTATAATTTAAATAAACAACTCAACCAACAGAAAGTCCTGTAATCTAGTTCAGATGAGCAGATGTTTGGCAGGATTCAGCGTGGTGCGTTTTCAGTCTCTGCTTATCACAGAACCAGGACTGCATGCACCACTGCCACATGCTTCTCTCTTCCCTTCATGCCAGGAAAACTGCTTTTGTCAAGAAAAGAAAGTGGGAGGAGGAAATATATCATTCCAACACAAGCTGGATACCATTCCTGTGTTCAGTGTTTGTTAGTGGAGGCTGGGCTGGGAGATGTCTTATATCCTTAAGCCAGCCTGTTGCAGGTATGTATTTCAATGTCTGTCTTACTTGTAGTGTAGATTTTTTTTTTTTTAAACACATATGAATTATAAAGCTATTTTCTTCAGCAGACTCAGACACTAAAATGTTTGGCACTGCAGCATCTCTCCTTTGTGTGGCATATGCAAGTGGCTCATTAACTGTCCAACTGTAATTTCTATTTTATCATAAATGAAGGACAGGAGAGGCATATTGGCACCAGAATCTTCCTATAAAATGGAAAATTACTTTAAGATGCTTAAAAGTAGCATTAGATTTGGAAGCATTTCCCTTTTCCCCTAAGTGGAGAAATCTTTCATTAAAGTTTCAGCTATGGTAGTAATGTGGTGAGTGTTAGGATAAATAGTTTTTCAATTGTTATACAACAGTCTATCCTGTTAACCTCCTTGGACTAAATGTTCAGTCCTTACTATCTGAGCTGTAAAAACCAGGAATTTTCATGAAGGGTTGCAGTAGCTTTTGATGGAGAAGGTTCCCACTTAGCATAACCTAAAGAGAGTGTGGCCTGAGCAACTCCGAGAGTGGTGAGGTGCTGTGAATACAGGGTGGACAAACAGAAGAGTTTTAATTTATGAAGGAAACTTAAATGGGCTCATCTGCTGCAGTTAGGGGCTGAGTATCACAGAAATTGTGGGTGGGTAGGGAAATCAGCGTAACAAAATTAAGTGGGAGATCTTATGGAAGGAGAAAGTAGTATTTATTAAAAAAATCTTTAAATAATTTGATTTTACCTGCCAACTCTCATTTTGTCATAGATTTCATTCATCTGCATACTTGTACCCACATGCCCACAAGCATCAGGAGGTATACATCCAAGTGGTCTGGCAAGGATCACCTGTCTATGACTTAGAGGACAAAGGGTGCCAGATGTCAAGTCTCTGGGGTTCTTCCTGATGTAACAAGCATGTTTTTGGACAGATCTTTTGTGCCCTTTAGGATTCATCAGAGGTTGCAGGGTGGTGCTTTGCTGCAGACCCTTGCTTACCCCATCTCCCATAAATCTTAGGCCAGGTTTCCACCCATTGCCTGTTTTCCTTGTGGACTAAGGATGATGGGGTGGTCGATGTGACACTGCCACAACCTCGGTGTGGTCTTCATTAGCAATACGGGCCCTTCTTATAACCCTTTGTCCTTCTGTTCCTTTTGGTGCTTGCACCTATGCGTTTCTGTTCAGACTGCATTTATGCTTGTCTTCATGTTTCTGTAGCAAATCTCTCCAGGTGAAATTTTTAAGTGCACCTGTTGTTGTCCAAACTCTTTTTTGCACTGAAGTTAGCAGTAAAATTCTTGTGGATGTCAAAGAGAGAGAGTGAATTGTGTCAGTGCTCAGTACTTTGGAAAATGAACTCCTTAGAAATCCAGTTGTATACCACCTCTCCCCAAATGGGGGAGGCATCCCCAATGTCAAGTACGGACTAGATAGAATAATGTTATGACCCTGCTGTAGTTCTAGAAATGTAGTGTTGCATGAGCACAGAGAAGCAATTATGCTTTTGCCTAAAACCAAAAGGACGTTTTTGTGTGACAGTGTTTCTACATGGCACCTGTTTTCAGATTTTTATCACATGAGAACAACTTTATTTCTTCACGCTTAGCAGAAAGATTTAGACCTCCAGAAAACTGAACATTGCTCTGGTGTTACTATGCTGTCGGGGCTCAGTACCAGGTTGCTTATTCATCCAAGTTGTTCTGCATGGTTGCTACCTCTCGGTCACCTTTAGCTTTTGTACCCCTTGGCTAACTGCAGGAGATGACCTCACTTATCTGAAGATCCAGAGAATAACTGGAAGAGAGAGTACTTTGATGCAGGACAGCAATGCCGGGAAGAGCTACTCGCATAGCTTGAGAAGACTCTGGTTCCAAGAATCAGTTCAGTGAGACTCACTCATGCATACGGAGAAGAGCTACTACCTTGGCCTTCTGGGAAATTTTCTGTACCACCCCCCTCTTCCTTTGCAATTTAGTGTCTCTTGTGGTGCATTAGAGTTATTAATACTAAGTATATCTGCACACTATAGTTCGTAGTCTTCTGTGGAGAGACCCTGGTGATTGTGTTGCATTAGTGCTTCAGCTTTTCCACATATGAGTTTCATGCATTGGTGGCTTTTGTCACAGGAGTGCTTGGTTATTGAAGCTGTCGAATGAGCCTACCTGCAGTGATTTGAATGCTTGATTAAAACTTAATTTGATTCCTCTATCTGAGCTGACTATTCAGCAAAGACTCCAAAACACCCCAGTAGACTGAGTGTTACGGGTTTGTGTGGCGCGGTTTTCTTTGGTAGTGGGGGAGGCGGCTGCAGAGGTGGCTCCTGTAAGAAGCTCCTAGAAGCTCCCCCGGCTCCAAAAAGTCGGACCCGCCTCTGGCCCAGGCTGATCCCATCAGTGACGGTGAGAGCACCTCTAGGAGAACATATTTAAGATGGGGAACTGGCAGTGTGGGGGTAGGAACGTGAGAGGAACACATTTGCTGATACTGAGGTCAGTGAGGAAGGAGGGGGAGGAGGGGTGCCTGAGGGGGCTGATGGCCCTGCAGCCCATGGTGAGACGGCAGGCTGTCCCCCTGCAGCCCATGGAGGTGAATGGTGGAGCAGAGGCTCCCGAAGATGGCCGTGACTCCATGGGAAAGCCCGCACTGGAGCAGTGTGTGACTGGAGAGCAGCCCGCGGAAAGGACCTGTGCCAGGGAAGTTCAGGAAGAACTCAAGCCCGTGGAAAGGACCCAAGGCAGGGAAGTTTGTGAGGAACTGCAGCCCGCGGAAAGGACTCACATTGGAGAAGTTTGTGAAGGACTGTCTCCCGTGGGAGGGACCCCACGGTGGAGCAGGGGGCGAGTGAGGAATCCTCCCCCTGAGGAGGAAGGAGCGGCAGAGACAAGGTGTGGTGAGCTGACCTCAACCCCCATTCCCTGTTCCCCTGTGCCACCCGGGGGGGAGGAGGTAGAAAGTACCAGGAATGGAGCTGAGCTGGGAAGGCGGGAGGGGTGGGGGGAGGTGTTCTGAAGTTTGGTTTCCCTTCCTAATATCCTTGTTTTTGGTTTGATTTGTAGTAAATGAAATTGATTTTGTTTCTTCCCCAAGTTGAGCCTGTCTTTTGCCTGTGACCATAAGTGGAGAGTGGTCCCTCCCAGTCCTTGTCTTGACCCACAAGCCTGCCTTTGTATTTTCTCCTCATCCCAACGTGGCCAGGCGAGGGGGTGGGGGGTGAGCGAGCGGCTTCGTGGTGCTTTGTTACCGGCTGAGCTGAAACCGAAACCATGACACTGAGAGAAGGGGAAATGGGAAGGGAGAAGCAGGGAATGAGGGTAGGGGCAGAAAGCAGCTGCTAAAACATTCTGCAACCACTTAGAACTACAATTTAAAATCAGTATAATTTCCAACCTAAAACAATCTTTTGGAAAATTCTCAAATTACGCTAGATGTTGTGGGTGGCTATGAAGATTACTGCCTTTTAAAGAGTTGGCAGTGGGGTTTGGCAGAGGGGAGGATATAGAAAGCAAGTTGTTTTTGCATGCAAACCCTGTGTTGATCAGGTTTCTGTAACACAACTACAGTGGAAAGGATTAAATAAGTATTTGAGATACCAACTTTGAGGTGGGGTGCTGCCCTGGACTACCTGTTTTGGGGGAATACATACATGATTCTCTTTTCTCCACAAGCTGAAGAAGAAGTTAAGAGGCTGTGGAAGAAAGAGTGGGAAAGGAACTAAAAACGCTATGAGCATCAGAAGGAAACTTCCTGCTCTTTAGCACAATATCCTTGAATATATAACACAGTCTGGAAGGAAATTTAGTTGGTACTCGGGTGTCAACTGTCTCGGAAGCAGCAAGGTTCCAAAGTACTGAGGAACAGTTTGGGCCTTAGCCTGTGGCAGGATGGGTGTGAGGACTTTGGCAAGCTCTAGTGAGTCATTCTAACATCAGCATGGAAAATCCAAAAGCCCACAGAGAAGAACTCAATGAGCTCTTGTGTGAAATTTCACCCATGGTTTATTATGTGCTTGCAGCTGTCTGACTTTTTCACCCTACTGCACTCTCTCCAGGTGTTTTCCTGGGTCTCACAGTGCAGCACCAAAGGAAAACACCACAAGAAGATCACACAACTGTATCTGAATAAACCACTTTTGGGGGGTGGCAGACAGCAGTGAAATCTTATGACACAGTGAGCCTGAAGCATAACAGCCAAGCCATTGTGCTGTCAGGTCTTCAGGAGTCCTGGGAGCAATCCTGGTAATTGGTTGTGCTTCATCAGGTCTCTTACGGAGTCTGACCTAACTTGGTCTGCCCTCTGCATGAACTGGAAAATCTCAGTCAGCAGTACCAAGGAGCTCTGGTTTCCTTGGGAATTCAGTGCTTACAATGTGGGATGGATGCTTGGAGCAGCAGGGTAGGGAGAACAGGTTATCAGATTGCCTGGCGCCTTGCATCCCGAAGTCGCCAGCACTTGTGAGTACACCACTGAGTGCTGATGGCAGGGACAAGCCAAAAGGCTATTTCCGTCACTCCTGCTGTTCTCCTCCTGCATCCTACTCCATGTCCATCATGTGGTGAAGTTAGCAGATGGCCTGCCCCCGAGGTGACACATGCTTACCTGCAGGGAAGAGAAGCTCTTGTACCAAGACCCCAGTGAAAGTGCTGCTGCTGGCAGACAGGCAGCTCGGTCACTTGGCAGCAGGCTTCAGAGAGAAGATTACTTTGTCCTTGTTCTTAGTCCTGTTTGCCAGGTTCCCTTCTGATTGCCAGGCTGGTAGTTCATGGGGGAGATAACCCTGCTTCAGTGAGCAGCAATTCAGTCTGTCATCAAACAGAAAATATTTGGGCAGAATTAAGAGCGCCATGTGCTAAGCTAATTTGGTATCAGGCTTGTGGGTGTGGTTCTTTGGTACAAGTACTTTTTTGTTTGTCTTTCTGCAGAGAGAGGACTGAAATCTTCCATCAGAATCTCCCCCTGTCCCTTACAGGCCTGTTCACAACTTGCATGGTCCCCCATCATGCTCTTTACCTCCAAACTAAGCTGCTGCCTCTCGTCTCTCTCCAACAGGCCTCCCAGCAGCAACGGTTTTGTTCCCTTTTCCCCAGCACACCCATCATCAGCTCTGCAGGCCAGGAGACTTGTTTGTGCTCTCATTCTCCATGGCTTGCTGAGTTTCCCAGACACTTCAAGTAGTCCTGCCAGTCCAGTCCCGTCCCTCCCAATCCCTGACCTCCCCCAAAGGAAATATATACATCATTGCTTCAGAGTGATGTTCCTTTGTGAAATTGGTTGCTTTCTCTGTTGAAAAACAGGGTATATCTTTCCTGTTTTGATTCTTGTCGTTCCCCCCCCCCTTCCTTGCTGTTGCTGATGGCTTTGACTGTGTCTGAGTGTGACTCCCAACCCCAGAGGGCATAATTGGTTGGGATCCAGGTCATGAATAACATTTGTGTTCACAGGATCTTGTGTAAATAGCCTTCAGTGCAGATTCCTGCCATATTGCTTAGTATGCAATGCTGATGTATGCAATATCTGCACAGGTATTAAGACTTCATATATCTGGGAACCAAGATGTCTGTGGACTTCACTTGGTAATATAGCTACAAAGGTTCTCTTAACCCACTTTACCATGCCGGGATTCCTACACATACTTGCAAGCATTGCATACCACCAATTTTTTTTAATTTTCCTATGACAGAGAAGACCTCATGTCTCTGTTACTTCTTGAATTACTTTCTTGTCTATCTTCTGTAGCAAATACAACAGGTGATGCACACACGTGTGGGTATATCCACCTAAACCATTTGTACTCTCTGGCCAGAGTATCTAGCTGTGAAATCACTGGACTCATTATTTGGTGCAAGGCCCATGAGAAGAATTTACCATGATACTAATGTGTTTGGGATTTATTAAGCAGTAAGTGCAGAAGAAAACACACCATTTTGTTTATTGGCCATCTTAAGTGAGCTTCCAAAAGCAATGGTTTCTCCAGTGTTTCAACTTAAGATATGAGTTAGCTGGTTTGATGTTATGAAGAAGTAATTCTTCCCTCACCCTCTGCTGCAGGTATAAAGCAGCAAATGAAGGGATAAAACTGGATGCAGAGGAACGTGAAGCAGTTATGATGGCTTCATATGGGGCACGATAGACAGCAGCAGGGTTCAACAAGGAGAGAGGTTTATAGCATCACAGCTGGTTGCTGTGTCTTTCTGATGCCCAAACCTGGGTGGAGATCTCTCTCTATGCACTCTAAAGTCTTGCTGTTGCTGAACTTCAGGAAGGCATCATGTTCACAAACGCTTTATTTATATGCACACACCAGGCATATAGAGGGGATGAAATTGCTAGTTGAGTGTGGCTGTGTCAAAGCAGATCTTGTTCCTGTACTTCTTCATGCTTTGGCAGCCTAATAGTGGGGTTTGTTTTGTTGCTGTTGTGTTTTTCTGTAGCCATTTGTTGCTGAGTTGTGATTTTCATGTGTCTGTCATAGCAGAATCCTCAGATGCACAAGGGCCAGGATTTTAACTCAGAAATGTCACATAGGAGAATAGTAACCCAAGCACAGAGCAAGGGTCCTAGGCAGTCACGACTCTCCTTGTTATAATCTGCTCTGCCCAATAAGTTTCTATTTTGGCACAAAAACAAATAGAGAAAACCAGCCAGATTCCTTTTATAAGGCATTGGGTCTATTTGGCATGTTTTAATATGCAGTGATAATGGTGACCGCTTTGAGCTGTGCTGGCTGGCCTCTGCAGTGTGCTATTCTGTTCCTCTGCAGCAGACGCTGAGGTAGTTTTAATGCTGTCCATTTGGTTAGTGTCTGCCTAAAACATCTCAGACCATTGGGGTTTTTAGCATAAAGGCGTCAGGCATTTCCACCTTTGTGAAAAATAGTTTGCTTTCTCCTTTAGTTTGCTGCTGTCAGCTCTGCCATGCAGCTACTGCTTACTTGCTGTCACTGTTCAGCTTATCCAGGGTGACATTGTCCTATTGTTTTGACAATGACCTTAATCTATTTGTGCAGTTCAAAGTAAAGGCTGTGTGGCCAGAGATGGAAATGCACAGGCTTAGGCAGCTTGTAATGAAATACAGCGTCTTTTACTTCAGCTGCTTTGAAGCCACTGCAAATCAGTTGTTGGATTTGATGTGTCTTTGGGGATGTGAAATGAATTTAGTGGCTTGTAGCTGGTTGTAGTGAATCAGGTGTTCACGTCATGAAATGCTCCAATATAATCAAGCTTTGTGGGTGGCAGGCTTAGCAGGTATGCCAGTGACTATATCAAACTGGATGTAGCTTACTCTACCAACAGGGATTTTGATAAACCAAATTGGAGGCAATTTAACAGACAGATCATTGAGTAGGAGCTTCTTACCATGGCTGCCTGTACTGTATGGATTGTAGACACAGAGGATAGTAGGACTTTGAGTAAATGGCACTGCAGAGCTCAGTTAGGTGGTAGGATCAATAATTTCCTGCTAGCTGGTGTCTCTTAGTGCTGCTGGGGTGGGGGAACTGCCTCGGTACAGTGTTAGCACTGTGAAAAGTCAAAGTCTGGGATGAAAAATCAATCTGGTGCCTTTCAATAGCAATAGATTCAAAATAGCTGCACAGAAGAGCAGATAGCAAGTTACTTAGGAAAAAGCAAACTATTTCTGATGAATTTGAAAACTCTTGATTTGTCCTTGCTACGGAATGGGAACACGTCACCTGGCTGGAACACCTGCCCAGAAAAACTTGTCCCTCCTGGGAGCACTGGCAGGAGGGAAATGGCTTCAAACTCTCCTGTCATGCCACATACCATCAGAGGTGTCTGCTGTGAGGATGAGACTGGAGCAAGGCACATTGCTTATGTTACATGGATTTTTGGATCAATAGTGGCTCTAAAATGTAGCTAGTTGCATTATACTTTGTAACATGCTTTTCTGGGGATCCTAAGACTCTGGCTTCTTAAATGGAAGTAGCTGTGCACCAGGTATTAACACCAGAAAACTCTTGCCAAAGGCAGCAGATGCACAGTATTTCGTCCTTGCCTGGCAAATTTGCTTCCTTACTTAATGCCAGAAGTCAGAAACAGCACCACATTCCTTTCCTTTTGCCTTTTTGGGCTTGAATTCTTTGGACTCTCTAAACTAATACGTAGCTCAGCATCTACTTCCAGAAGTCATGCATTTCCCTTGATTTACATTGTTTAATCAGTGAGGATGCGGTGGATGCATATACTGTGAACAGATGATCTTTACTGCAATCACTTTTCTGAATGCAAGCCTCAGCTTTCAAGGCAATTAAAAGATAAGCTCACAGATATGTAAAACTGCCTCCTGCTTGTTACAGTGATAGCGTTTGCTTAGGCTATTTTCTGTTATTCTCTGCTGTCGTCAGAACATTTCCTGCTAGTAATTCTTGCTAGTCACCAGAAACGTAGCTATATAAACTCCCCTCCTTCTCCTTCCACTGATGGGAGTCTAAGCCAAATCAAGAGGGATATTCAAGTTCTGTGTATTGATTAATGACAGTTGAGCATCCTGTGGTGGCAGCTATTCCTGTGTTACAGGAAAAATACTAAACATAAGGAGCTGTTTATTTACTGTGGAGCTTTTCAATATCAGTGCAGCAGTGGAGGGAAGAGCCTAGTCATATGGGAGATATAATCAGTATGCATTGGATGAAATATAAATGCAACTTTAGCAAGCCAAAAAGGTAAGCTGTTGTTGAACGGTCTTCAGTCTGTGTTCTTTGTGGATCCACACTAACGGCGAAGCGATGAACAATAAAATGTGTGTTGACCTAATGAATAAGAAATGCTACTGAGGTACAGGACTCCATTCCTATCTTTCTCACTGCTCTGCTGAGTAATCTTTCCTTATTTGTGCTTCAGTGCCTGTATGTGTCAGATGGCAATAATGATGATAATCTCCATTTTAAAGCTTGTTGGGCTCTACCAGTGAAGAGCATACATAGGATCTGGACACAAACTTTTTTTGTTTTTTCACCACAGGCCAGGAGTGAGAGAAGGAAAGACATAGTTGCTACCTGAAAGATGAGCACCAGGGACTTTAAATGCCTTCTGAAGTATTTCAGAGCTGCCCTGTCCATGGTGCTTTTTTGAGTACTTGAGGTCAGATAATATACCAATTTGTATGGTGCTACTGTGAGACTTCCCCAGAAGACTGCAGTGCTTTGTAAGCAACTGTCATTGTGATTTTAGGCCCCCAGTCAGTCACATCTGATGGCCTTTTCTTGTATTTTGAATCACTTTCTTCTCATCAAATGGAAGAGGAGAGTTTGTGATGAAATATTCTCTCTGTTCCATTTCTTATGGTCACTGTTTCTTATGGTCACTGTGTCTGGTCTTTTACAGTTGCTTCAGGAGTGGAAATGACTGAAAAACCCTGTGATATTTGTATGCTCTTCTCCTCTACAACTTTCTCTGATCTATGGTGCTGTTATGTTTTGTGTGGCACGGGTTTTTTTTTTTTTGTAGCAGGGGAGGGGGCCACAGGGGTGGCTTCTGTGAGAAGCTGCTGGAAGCTCCCCCGGCTCCAAGTCAGACTTGCCTCTGGCCCAGGCCGACCCCATCAGTGACAGTGAGAGCGCCTCTGGGAGAACATATTTAAGAAGGGGAACCTGCAGAGGGTAGTGGGATTGGAATGTGAGAGGAACTCCTCTGCAGATACCAAGGTCAGTGAAGATGGAGGGGGAGGAGGGGCGCCCGAGGAGGCTGATGGCCCTGCAGCACATGGTGAGACGGCAGGCTGTCCCTCTGCAGCCCATGGAGGTGAACGGTGGAGCAGAGGCTCACGAAGATGGCGGTAACTCCATGGGAAAGCCCGCACTGGAGCAGTGTGTGACTGAAGAGCAGCCTGCGGAAAGGACCCACACTAGAGAAGTTCAGGAAGAACTCAAGCCCGTGGAAAGGACCCAAGGCAGGGAAGTTTGTGAGGAACTGCAGCTCGTGGAAAGTACTCACATTGGAGAAGTTTGTGAAGGACTGTCTCCTGTGGGAGGGACCCCACGGTGGAGCAGGGGAAGAGTGAGGAATCCTCCCCCTGAGGAGGAAGGAGCGGCAGAGACAATGTGTGGCGAGCTCACCTCAACCCCCATTCCCTGTTCCCCTGCACCGCTGGGGGGAGGAGGTAGAAAGTACCAGGAATGGAGCTGGGCTGGGAAGGTGGGAGGGGTGGAGGGAAGGTGTTCTGATGTTTGGTTTTCCTCCCTAATATCCTTGTTTTTTATTTGATTTGTAGTAAATGAAATTGATTTTGTTTCTTCCCCAAGTTGAGCCTGTCTTTTGCCCGTTACCATAAGTGGGGAGTGATCCCTCCCAGTCCTTGTCTTGACCCACGAGTCTGCCTTTGTATTTTCTCCTCATCCCAACGTGGCCAGGGGCGGGGGTGAGGAGTGAGCGAGTGGCTGCTTGGTGCTTTGTTACTGGCTGAGCTGAAACCGAAACCATGACAGGTGGTATTACTTCTGTGCTATTTGTAGGTCATACTTTTGCAGACGTATCAGTGCGCAATACTTCTAACTTTGTCAGTTTGTACTTTATATACATATCGGGTCAACTAAAGTACATCCATTTGTAATGTGATTGATAGTCCTTTGGGCCTGGCCCCTCATCCTACATTCTCGGTGTTCAGCTTTTCAACCATATATCTTCTTTTTTAACATAACTGTGTAAATAGCCTGTGCCTGTGTGGCCATACTTAAACTCTCTATGTCCCTTCTGCCTCAAGCCACTTATAATTTGTAACCACCTTTCCATGAAGTTTTGTAAAAAGTCTCCGTATACTTTTCCTCGACTGCTTAGGTCTGCCAGAGTATCTCTTCTTGTCTGTCCGGTGACTTACTCTCAGTAAAAATATATTCCTCATTTAATGTTTGGAATGCAATCCAGACACAGTAGGTCCATCTTCTATCTGTCAGGCAGCCTGTTGTCTTTTCACTCTTCTTCCAAAACACTGTGATTCTTGTAGTGTTTCACCTCCTGCCTTGCTCTCAATATACAGCTTGTTTAAATCCTTACTGTGTTACACAGCCCTAACTTTCCTGTAGATCATGGAACTGGAGAATAATTCATGTTGGAAGTGACATCTAGAGGTCATCTGGTCTGATCCCTTGTGTCAAGAAGGGCCAGCTTTGAAGCTCTATTGGGTTGGTCTCTTAAGTTTTGTCTTCATCTCCAAAGATGGAGACTCCCCATGTCTCAGAGCCCCTGTTCCAATGTTGGACAACCTCACAGTGATTCCTCCTTTCCCCTTCCCCCCAATATCTAGTGAGAATTTCCCTTATTACAAATTGTGGCCATTCCTCTCCTGTTACTATGCAGCTCTGGAGAGACTGGCTTCATCTTCTGTATACCTTCTCTTTATGTAGTTGAAGCCAGCAATACCATCCCTTAACTCTGTTAAGACTGCTCGAGCCCAAATCTCAGCCTTTCATTTATTACATGCTTCAGCTCTTAAATATCCTGATGCCCCTCTGTTAGTCTTGCTCCAGTGTGTCCATGTCTGTTTTGTACTGGGGAGCCCTAAACTGGCTCCACTACTGCAGACAACAGTCCTGCAAGTGCTGAGTGGAGCAAGCTAATCGCTTCCACTTATCTTCTGCCTTCCTTTCTTTTAATACAGCCCAGTATACAGCTGGTCTTCATCCCTGAGGGCAACTGCTGATTTATTTTTAATTTGTTGGCTACTGGAACCCCAGGTCCTTCTCCACAAAGCCATTTTCCAGCCAGTTGGCTGGAAAATAATTTACTGTGGTAAATTATACAGAATATAATATGTTTTATGTATTATATATTTATTGTCGTAACTGTATTTGGGGTTTTTGAACTTTGTTTTCAAGAGATTAGTATTATCTTCCCATGTTCCTTTTTTCAGTATTTTCTTTACATCTTCATTTTTAACCCAAGGCTTAGTAAATACTTGTAATATCCAGAAAAGTTGTTATCCTCTTATAAATTATTTTAGAGTCTTTATTTTCCAGGCACTACTAATCATTCTGCAAAGCTCAGTATCAGGAAATACCTAACTAATGCTTCTCAATATTTGGAGCCCAATGTGAGACAATTTACCAGGGCCTGTATTTCAGAATGTGTAAAAATGTCCTGAAGATACAGTATTGAATCTTAGTGTCAGGTTTTATGGAGTTTTTTTTCCCCCTTTTGTTATCACTGCAGAACAAATGGAACTAGAGGAGTGGGCTGTATTTTGGTATAAATTGTGGTTAATTTCCGTGTTTATTTCCTAAATTCTAATCTGCTATTTCTGTGTAAGTCCCTTGAAGTCTTTTAGCAAGAAGGAAAGAACCCAGCTGGAGTTTTGGGACTCCCATAGTGAATTTACAGGATTTGGGGAGTAGGATATTCTTTCTTGCAAATTGAGGCTATTTGGTTTGAAATTCCTTGAAGAGCATAAGCAAGAGAATATAATGGTGCTGCTTTAGAACTAGCTTTTGGATGAGAAGGCTTTAAGCAGATGTTTTCTGCAGGGTTTGGTCTGAACTCTTCTTTTGAAATGATTTTTCAGTGCTCCAGTTCTCGGTTCAGTCTTTTTTCTAGGGGCTGTACCTGTGTTGCCTTTAGAGATGTAAAACTTGGAAAGCTCCAGGTATCACCAGGCTGGGAGGAAGACTTGACAACGCAGCAACTTTCTTAGAGGATGTTATTATTCTGCTTTACCACTGGTGTATTTACTGAACTGGAATGAATTTTGTAAGTGTCAAAACGAAGGCATGCTGCTGTTCTTCTGTTGAAGTGCCAGCTCTTCCTCTCCTGCCATCCCTTGCGTTCTGACATTTCCCATGTCAAAACCCAAATGTCTTTCTAGTGTTGTGCTAATGATTATGGGTCCTATTTGACCAGAATGTGAAGGTCAAGTTAATTTCCCCTCTGGAAGCAAGGTACCCCACAGGTTTCTAGAGCAGAGTTATTTCCCTAACCCATCCAAAAAGCGCTTAAATGTAAATATGGCAAAGGATGACAAAATTAAAATCTGTCATCCATACAGATGTCAAACTAGTGCAAAATCAAAAAAGGTAACACAGTAGTCACTGTATCTGTTCCACAGGAGTAACAATAAACACTCGGCTGAAACAGCTTTTCATAGATGGCCTGAGTTTTTTTTTTTTTAAACAGCATCAACTACGGATCAACTGCAAGAACATAAATCACAGTCTGCAAAGATACAGTCGGCTTCTGATCCTGAAGCAGTGGCAGGCTAAGGTGATCTGTTGCCAGGAGAGTCACTCATGTCATGATACATTACATGAGCAGTGTTTTTATGGCTGTATCCATGTTGCTAAACATGGGACCCACCTTTACTGTTAGAACCCTCTTTTCTGGTTTAACCTAAGCTGACTTCTGTGTGCACTAAAACCCCAAGAAGTTTAGCAGAGCTGCAGTGGTGACAAATTATGGAAATTAAATTTGCCAGCCTAGAGACAGCTGTAAAAAAAAGATGGCATGTTAACAGCCCTGTTCCACTAAGGGCTGTGCCCATAACGGATAGCCCCGAACTACTTGATTCCATCACCTACCTACATAGGCAGAGTTATTAAAAGCCTTGTTTAGTCCTGCAGTCAGAGCAGTAAGAACAACGTGTTCTACTGAATATGTATTTCAGTAAATCAGATATGATTCAACAGCTTTGGTCTTCTGATTGCTAAGCCTTTTATAGGTTCATCAAAGATATCTTAAACGTAATAAATGCTGTCCTATTAGGCTTGACTTCAGAGGTACAACACCAAGAGAGGCACCTCTTTTCCTGACTAAGAAGTAGATGGCAGAAATGTCATTATTGAAGTTTGCTGCTGGATGGGAGAGCGCTGGAGCTCTGTCTCTATTTGCCTGTAGAGAGCAGAGGAAGTAAGGTGAAGCTAACAGGCAAAGACTGATTAAAATTTATTCCTCCCTGAAAGCAAAAATGTATCCCTAGCAAGGCATCGTCCTGAAGTCCTGTGTTATTTCAGTGAAGGGAGCACAGAGGAGCACACTGCCAGCAGGAGAACCCCGAACCACAGGATGTAGTTGCTTATTCTTTGTCCTAAACCAGACTGGTGCCATGTCCATCCTCTTCAGTTCATAAGTGCAATAACCATTTCTTCATGAGGCAGGTTTCAATATTTTTAGCTAGTGGTATTCTATTACATGGTCCCTTTTCGTGCACACTGTGGGAGGCAGGAGTGTTCCTCCTCTTCTCCCAGCAGCACTTGTTAACAAACATGCTTGAAATGCTTTAATCCCTTAGAGTGCTCCATGGAAAATAGGTTGCTTTGTCAGGCCTTTGCCTTCAACAGCTACTCCTATGAGTGAGCTCTGCCATGCAAACACATAATCATCTCTTTCAAGAAGTCAGTGATCGCTCCAGGATATGTATTCCCAATGTGTATTATTAATTGTTGGTCTCTTCTGATAGAATGGCTTGGTTGTTAACATGGAATTGAAACATAAATTTAAAATATCATCAGACACAATGTCCTCATGTAACTGAAAGGTAATAGTAAAGGAATAGTAAGTAATTCACAGCCAGAATATCAAGGAACTGTAACCTGGCTTTCTTCTCTACCAGTTCCTAATGACTTTTTCAAATTCCTAGTGGATAGTTAAGGAGGATGTTGGAAATAAGCTGCTCATTCCATCATGCTTGGAAATCCACTAGATCCAGGTTATTTTGGGCAAAATGGGGAAAATAATTAAAAAAATGCCTAGCATTCTGTTCATGCTGTTACAGCTGCAGCCCTGTACTGCATCAGGTGCTGGGGGTCTGGTGCGTATGGGGAGGGGCAGCATTGGTTGCTGTGGTTGTATGATTGTGACTGTGCAGTAGCTCCCTGTGATGGCTGTCACTGTGATGGCCATGCTGTGTATTGTGAGCCAGTACATAGCTGGGGTGAAAACTCAGCCAAGCAGTCTGCATCTGGATCCCCTGGCAGGAGGGTGGCTGAGTTCCTACAGCCCTAGTACTTGGTGGGAAAGTAAGAAAAACTTCATAGCAGCTTCCTGAAAAGCAAATGATCAAAATAATGAGGGTGATGATCCCTATAAGTTAGTGGATTTGGAAAACTTTTCAGACATACTTTCCAACTTAAAGACAATCTACCCATGATGTTTACAAGGAGAACTGCAGCACTTGGGGTTCTGTTGTGTTTGGTTAAAACCAAGCAGACTTAGGCATTAAAGCAAAGCTGGAAGAGGTAAATTTATGAGGGTAAATGTAAACCCACAATATCTTCAAATGATAAAGCTTCAGAATCAGTTTTCTGAAAGGCTAATTAGGAACAGGGTGAAATTCTTCGTTATACTGGCAGGTGCCAGCAGAGGGCATTTGAAAACTTGGCTTTTCTGCTCATTTATCTTCCTACAGATTAGACCTCCTGTGCAATTTCTGTGAGGCTGATGTCCTGCAGCGCTGGTGGCTTCTGTGTTGGTACAAGCCTATGGTGAAGGCAAAACTTAGGGTTTGGGTTTTTTTTTAGTTAACGTACAGAATATCATCAATAAAATGTGTATTTCTGAGTAATTTCCAGGTTAGCAGAAGTATTGAGCCAGAAAGCTTTGGCTTCTATCAGGAGGGAATATTTGGGTGTGAGGTGGCTAAAAGGCCAGGAGGAAGGAAGTGAAGAAACAGTGTATTTTCTTTGGTTTTTTTTTTTCTCTCCAGTGTTTGTTACATGTAAATTAGCAATCTAAAGTGGGACCTGATTGCTTGATATGAATTACCATATCTAGATATTAATTACACCTCCTCTACCCTACTGTCATCGGCACAAGGCTCTCAGCAGTGACCATAGTAAAAAAAAGACCAAATAGCAACTCGTTGTATTCATGACCAAAAATCCAGTTGCATTTCTGTTGATCAGGGCTTTTGTTATTTGCACCGGGGTATGTAACATGGTGTGGTACAGAACAGGGGTCTCACCAGCGATACATTTGGAGAGAGCTGTTGTTAAACCCAGATCACTGAGTAACTATGCAAAGGCATTAAAGCATAAGAGCATTTAATAATAATGCTTTTCTGTTCTGGGGCTTTGGATCAAGTGATTGCTATCCATCAGTTTTGAATCAGGCTCTGGCAGCTTCTTTCTTGAAGAGGCTTTCACCAGACTTTTTAGAAGACAGTCTTAAGGCATCTAGTAAATGAGGGTAGGATTGAACCTTGAGACTGATTTGGCCCTTTCTGTTTTAGTTCTACAGACTGAGGTCTGAAGAGACAGAAGCAGATCTAGCTTAGGTCTTAAACCCATATACACACAGGAAAATTTCACTGCATTTTGCATAAAGCCTTTAGTAAAGCATGTAGCAGAAGTGGCAGTAGGATTCAGATCTCTGAACTCTACATGCTCAGCTTGTTCCACAGCCAGAAATTAGGCTTCATTAGTTTTCTTTGAAAGCCAGAGCATACTGGTAAAATGTGGGGTGTACTTGTGAAACCAACTGAAGTGCATTTCTCACCTTTGCAGTATGATATATGGCTCCAGCACTGTGAGGCTATGAAGGCTTTCATCTTTTTTAGCTCTTTGGAAAAATGTTAATGAAAATTAGGGAAAGATATTTTTTAAGCTGTGTAAAGATGCATTAAGTGGACCTGTTTATGGTTCCTTTGTTTGCTATCATGCATGCTAAAATATTAGAGATGTGAATTTTAATATAAGGGGTGGCTTTATTGCCTATGCAAAGCAGCTACATTTGGAGATAGTTCCTCTAAATCTCATTTGTGGTAAGAGATGATGTATGCTGCCAAATATGATTTATTAAGTATGTCGTGATAAAGTGGATGGAACAAGATCTTTCTGGGAGCCAAAAAGATATTGATTTATAATATAAGTGTCAGTAGCAAAGACACAGTAAAAAAAAGAGGAGCTGAAGGGTACATTTATTGATATAGATTTCATATATACTTTACTTGCTATACCATCTGCTAACAAAATCCACCAGACACATCATTATATTTTGTTGTATCCCTGTGGCAGAGCTTTCCTTTGGCCTTTTGAAAACGCTAGCTTGTTAGTGAGTGTTAGTTTGTACTGCAGTACCTACCTACATTGCATTGTGCTTCTGCATGCACATGTTATAAAAGAATTCATTGACTTTATCTGAAATAACTTGCAGAACCCCTAAACTTGATTATTAACATTTCGGTCGTTGGTTTCAAAGGTGTTTGCTTGCACCTTTTCAGCATAGATATCTATCAGCTATAAAAAGTGAACTCTTCCTTTTGCGGAGACTTTTCACTGTGGCTGAAATACAACTTGTTCCCTTCTTGCAAACATGCTTGAATAAGTTGAGAGGGGGGCTGTTGGAAGAAGGAAGGGAGAGCAGGGCTTGAGGTGGGCTCTGTTCTGAAAGGAGCACAGAACAGGGGAGGAGTTTACTCAGACCTTGGACAAGTGGGTCTGATGCTGTAGTTTTGCATCAGCATGATGGGAATGCAGTGGTTACTAGTATGGAAAAGCTGTATGTTTAGGAAGTGCTGCATGCTCAAATCCAATTAAATTCTTGGCTCCAACTGTGTGGCTAGCAGCCCCTTTTAGTATGTAAAATGTGATTTCTTTAAGCAAAGCTAAAATACTCCCTATGTGATGACAGTGTGTCTCATTCCTTTTCACTATCACCACCTGTCCATACAGTATTTCCCCATTTCTGTGTTGTCTTCCCTTGCTTATACTGAATGCTATCTGTTAGTGAACTACTTTAGGGCAATGCCAAAATTACTAGAGATGTGGCAGACCTCCATTTGCATTTGCAGACCTGTCTCGGAGGAATCAAGTCAATACATAGGTCGTAATACTTGTTCTGGTTGAAGTGAGTTTTCATTCAGCCAGTATAACGATTTACCACAGAGTAAGTAACATTGGAATGACTAGCCACATGTAATTGCTCCTCTAGAAAAAGCAAAAAACACTTTGGTGAAGACTAGTAGTTGTTATAATGGTAATTAACAATAAAGTTGACCTCTTGCTCAGAAAAGCTCTTTCCTGGTACCCACTGATACCATAAAAAAAGCATCTTAGCATGAGTTATTTATTTGTGAGTTCGTGTTGATGTTCCTTGTGCTCATAGTTGGATTTCAGGTTTGTATTGGTTACCTCTTCCTTATCATTACCATTATGCTCTTATTGCTACTGTCATAGAGCATGTCCATTGCCAGTAGTGTTGCACTGATAGCTAGAAACCTCAACAAGACGGTGAGAGGTGGTATAAAAAAAAAAGGCTGGAGAGGAAAATTGAAGTGCGGGGATTGAACGACCTACCCAGCAATGGAGGTCTGCATCACAGGTGGAATGGAAACTTAATTTCTGGCTTCAGTCTGAAAGCCTACTTAATTTTTAGGGACAAGTCTTAGTCCTTCTTGTTTCACCTGCAAAGTAGACTGACTCCCATCTTTTGCTTTCCTTCTTCTAGCAAAAGTCCAGATGTAATCCTCTTGTTCAGCACATCAGGAGGCACATCAAGTTTTTCCAGCTCTACAGGCTCAGTGTAGAAGGGCAGCTGTCAGTAAAGTAGCTGCAGATGTCTGATATTTAGCTATTTCACATCTACAGGAAGACGGCTTTAAATTATTTTCTAAATGAAAAAGTTTCTTGGAAGTTTGCCTCTGTGCTTTTCAGACTCATAGCTGGACGTCCCACTGACTTCAGTGGGTGCTGGATTGGCCCACGCAGGGAGAAGGAAAAGAACATTTGAATTTTGGAATAAACACTAGCTGAGCTGATAAATCCCGGTAGCTTTCTCATTGCCACGGCTGCGTGTGTCCCTACCCCAGGGAGCCATTCAGCCTGCTTGTCTCCTCTCAACTGCTTTAGGGAAATTTCCACGCAGTATTGCACTGTGCCTTTGTCCTGGGCAGTCTTCATTCAGACAATGCGTCTTCCAAAAACACTTTGAAAAACATAAAACAGGGCTATGATGAATAGCCTGATACAGACTAAACTATGGCATTCAGGAGCAATGGGAGGCTATAACAAAACATGTATTTGTCAGCAGTGTCCTGCTCCCCCTTTGCCTGCGAGGAAAAATAAATGTAAAAGCCAGATTCTTAGATGAAGCTGGCTTGGGTACGTGGATTGGCAAGTAGCAAATAACACTGTGAGGTGACTTCTGGCCCTTACTGGCTGCTCACCTCGAGAGAGAAAAGAGCCAGCCATTCTCCCACATGGAGGAGCAAGAGGGAGTCTAACATCACGATGCATGAGGTTCCTCTGTAGATGCTGAGGCCCGGCTGGCAGCTGATTCCCCAGCAAGGCTGGTGACAGCTTGCGAGAAGGGCATCTCACCTGTGCCATAGCAGCATAAACTATGCGAGTCGAGCCTTGGCACGCATAGCTCAACTGAATCAGGAAAACAGAGCCCCTACTCAAAGAAAGGGGAAAATGTAAGCAAATCCCAGGGCGCAGTTCAGAAAGGCTGCTGCACATATTTTCCACAGCAGCAACAGGAATGAAAAGGCAGCATATACATGGGGGAGAAATACTTCAGTGGTGATGCTTGCCTGAGCAGAAGCCTCTGCAATTTTGAGACGGTTGGCTGGTTTCTCAATTGGTGTAAACCCATCCAGTGCTTTTGATTTGCTTGTACTTAAGTTCTTTTGCAGCAGCTGAGAATCTTGTTTATATGTCTGAATCATGAGTGAGTAGCATGAGCCTCTGAGGGATTCATACCAAAACCGGGTGGTAAATTAGCATATGGTGTTGTTACGGGTTTGTGTGTCATGGTTTTCTTTGGTAGTGGGGGAGGGGGCTGCAGAGGTGGCTCCTTTAAGAAGCTGCTGGACGCGCCCCTGGTGT
>VYZV01026135.1:1269-33149 GCA_013401275.1 Pandion haliaetus | reverse complement strand
GAAAGGAACCACGTTGGAGAAGTTGGTGAAGGACTGTCTCCCGTGGGAGGGACCCCACGGTGGAGCAGGGAACGAGAGAGGAATCTTCCCCCTGAGCAAAGAAGCGGCAACGACGATGGGTGGCGAGCTGACTCAACCCCCATCCCCTGTTCCCCTGCGCCGCCGGGGGGAGGAGGTAGAAAGCAGTGGGAATGGAGCTGAGCCGGGAAGGCGGGAGGGGTGGGGGGAGGTGTTCTGATGTTTGGTTTCCCTTCCTAATACCCTTGTGGGTTTGGTTTTTTTATTTGATTTGCAGTAAATTAAATTGATTTTGTTTCTTCCCCAAGTTGAGCCTGTCTTTTGCCCGTTACCATAAGTGGGGAGTGATCCCTCCCAGTCCTTGTCTTGACCCACGAGCCTGCCTTTGTATTTTCTCCTCATCCCACCGTGGCCAGGCGCAGGGGTGGGGGGTGAGTGAGCGGCTTCGTGGTGCTTTGTTGCCAACTGAGCTGAACCCGAAACCATGACAAGCCAGTTGCATTTTCTTTGTACAGGTCCATTCCATTTTAATATCAGTATTTTATCATTATTTAGTGTGTTTATTATTCTCTTTCAAATACTCTTTTAATTTGCTGCAGGCTCTTTAATACTTCAGTTTTAATTTTAAGCTGTCTCCAGCACAGCTTGCGTTGTAAGAAATGCATTGAGTTAGTGTGACAGAACTTCCATGTCATAAAAAATAATGTCGGTTTGCTTATTCCAAGAAGTCAGTATCTTTCAAAATTAAAAGGACATCTGTTGCTCCCCTAGGGCTTTTATTTTCAGTCCTTTTTTGGAAAAAAGAAGTATATTTATCTTTAAGCTAGGATTTTGGAAGGAGCCTAAGGGAACTAGGAACAAATTGAGGTCTTTTGGCTGTGAAGAGAAAGTCACAGACCCAGCAATGCAGCAGCAGAGGATCACATCTCTGGCCTGCCCTGTGGTCTTGGTGGGCTCGCTCACATCTGTTGACTGAGTTGTGGTAGGAGAGCTCCTTACCCCATTTCAAAGCAGCTGAGCTAACTTTGCTTGTCTTGGCTGAAGGCACCTCCCAGACAGCTCTGCAGGTAGATCTGCAAAGCAGTAGCCTCAAAGATGCATGCTCAGGGAGTAATTCCTTCCACTACAGTAGCTGTGTACAGAGTCCAGCTTGATCTGCAGCCTTTTAAACACTGCATTTCTCATGCTTATGTACAATCCTACTCATGAAACCATTTAAGTGTGTGCTTCACTACCTAAGTACATGAATATCTCAATGCAGTGAAAAGTGTGGTTGAGTACTTTTCTGAAATGGGCTCTCTGTGACCTGATTCTAAGAAGTGCTGAGCAATTGGATCCCTGTGCAGTCAGTGAACACTGCTGGGCCTTCAATTGCTTTGGAAATGGAGCTGAAATAAGGTTATATGAACTTTGCTTCATGCTCATATGCTTGCAAAACCCTAACCCTTTTTTTAAGGATGCAAGACAAGAAGAGAATCCATTTTGAATCTTCAAGGAAAAGTCCATGAAGATGTTAGAAGGCAGACACTAGTTAGGGAACATTAATGAATCTTTGAATTTTTCTAAGTCACTGTTTTGTTTTGTTTGCTTCTGTTTTAAAATACCTGCTTTCACAAACTATCAGAACTGTGTAGTTTAAAGATTTTCATGTCTGACTGATTGCTTTATACTTGACAGAAAGATCCTGAGTACCACGTGTGTGTTTGAAGTGGTATTTCTTTGAACGTCAGCTGCTCTCTCAGGTTAGAAAAAGTAACCTGATTTTAAGAAAACTAGCACATAAATTGCATTTGTGCTGCTAAGACCTGCTGCTGACACCGCAAAGGTAGGTCTTGACAAAGATTTTCTTTGGGCCACAACTCACCTTGTATAGGGTGTCAGATAGATTCTTTATCTCTGTTCTTTCATTCTTTATTACTGAGGGCATTGGCAGAGGAACAGGGCTTCTGCTTCTCCAGGAGTTCAGTGACTGGCACAGCTTGTCTTTCATCTGCAGCAATAATCCTCTCTGTCCAGGACTTAAATATGCAGAATTTCCTGGGGAAACAGGGAATCTCCTTACTTAAATTTTTTATTATTGGACAAAATAAATCATTAGCAAAGAATAGGATGACAAAAGCCCAGAAAGCACAAATGGCAAGGGAGCTCTGTGGTGCACAGGGGTTTGGGGCCCAATCCCAAGTAATTTTTTAGAGAAATTTTTTTTTGTTTAGTCTGACTTGGCACCAGCTCTTCTGCATGCATGTATGCTCTCATCACTGTTTGAACATGTAGATGCTCAAATACGCATGAAGGAAATGCCTTTAGTGCTAGTAGTGCACATACCAATACCAGTGTGTCTGGATGCACAGGCAGAAGTGATGAAAACCATTATGCAGATCAGAGCATGTAAAAAGCCGTGAGGTTTCTGCAAAAGTAACTTGTGTACAGGCTTAAATAAAGAGTATTGCAAATCATATCCAAAATATTTTCTCTGTGTCTATGATTATGTTATTTCCATAGCAACTAATGATGCCATAAACCAAAGATCATAAGTTAAGGTAGCATGTGAGCAGAAGGAGATGAGCTATTACATATTGAAGATCCTTTTTTTTCCATGCAAATTTCCTTATTNAAAAAAAAAAAAAAAAAAACCAACCCAACCCTGAAGTCTGCTATATAAGTGAAATTACTTCTGAGTGGAATATTTTTTCAAAGTTTTATTGGAGGCATCAGTAGATCTTTAAAGGAGTTGCAGGTACAACTGTGAATATCAAAATATCTTTGTATTAGCTGAGGAAATCTCTAGAATATCTGACTTTCTCCTCCTGCCCATGCAACCCAGGGGTCAACCACTTTCCAGCAAACATAGCCTTTTACAGATAACTGAAATTGCTAATGGACAAACAAGGACCCTGGAAATAAAAGGGAAGGTGTGGGATTTTCTTAGGTAGGCAGTAAGTTTGAGGTTTCAGTGAAACATGCTCTGTTCTGCTTGACTTGTTAAAAAAAAATAATCCATATTTCTTTCTACAATAAAAGGTTCTTGAGACACCCTCAGTTTACAGCCCCATGGTAACACTCCTTGAGTCAGAGAACCTGCTGCCCAGAGTAGGATTGAGAATTGATTTACCTGTTCCTTAGGGGGCTGCTTTGACATGTCTTGCTTTTGGTTCAGGAACTGTCTTTATGGGTCCAAGTCTGACCCATTCGTGCCTCTCTTTAAGCCTTTGGCAACACATGACAGCACAGGCTCATTGCACCATGAGAATTTTTAGGAGAGCAGGATTTAGGGAGGAAACCTTTTGGTTGCTGCTTTGCTCTGTGTGGGCTTTCAGAAAGAGGGTTGACATGCAGGGACACTGTCACCAGATTTCTCCATTGCCTAGCCTGTGGATGGAGATGTAGAGAGATAATTGTACAGTGCTGGCTCAACTCCTAGGTCGCCCAGTCACGTTCATAGAATCATAGAATGGTTTGGGTTGGAAGGGACCTTTAAAGGTCATCTAGTCCAACCCACCCTGCAATGAGCAGGGACATCTTCAACTAGATCAGGTTGCTCAGAGCCCTGTCTAACCTGACCTTGAACACTTCCAGGGATGGGGCATCTACAACCTCTCTGGGCACCCTATTCCAGTGTTTCACCACCCTCATTCTTCCTTGTATCTAGTCTGAATCTACCCTCTTTTAGTTTAAAACCATTACCCCTTGTCCTGTCACAACAGGCCCTACTAGAAAGTCTGTCCCCATCTTTCATATAAGCCCCCTTCAAGTACTGAAAGGCTGCAATAAGGTCTCCCCAGAGCCTTCTCTTCTCCAGGCTGAACAACCACAGCTCTCTCAGCCTTTCCACACAGGAGAGGTGTTCCAGCCCTCTGATTATTTTTGTGGCCTTCCTCTGGACCTGCTGGAGCAGGTCCACATCTTTCCTGTACTGAGGACCCCAGAGCTGGACGCAGTCCTGCAGCTGGGGTCTCACCAGAGTGGAGTAGAGGGGAACAATCATCTCCCTTGACCTGCTGGCCCACAGTTCTTTTGATGTAGCCCAGGATACGGTTGGCTTTCTGGGCTGCAAGCGCACATTACTGGCTCATGCCCAGCTTTTTCATCCACCAGTACCCCCAAGTCCTCCACAGGGCTGTTGTCAATCCCTTCATCCCCCTGCCTCTATTGATACCAGGGATTGCCCCGACTCAGGCGCAGGACCTTGCATTTGGCCTTGTTGAACCTCATGAGGTTCACATGGGCCCACTTCTTGAGCTTGCCCAGGTCCCTCTGGATGGCGTCCCGTCCTTCAGTTATGTCAACTGCACCACTCAGCTTGGTGTCATCTGCAAACCTGCTAAGGGTGTGCTCGATCCCACTGTCCATGTCACTGATGGAAGATATTAAACAGTATTGGCCAGTGCTGAGCAGAGAGTGCAGACCTACAGCAGCGTGAGGCTGTCAGGTTGAAAATTCATATTTTCACTCCTTTATATTCATGCAAAATGAATATACAAAAGCAAACAAATTAAAGAATCCATCACAAGTTTTTTTTTCTCCTAGCCGAAACAGCCATCCTGGCCCTGAACTTTGGTTCACCCTCCATTCAGAAGAGGTAATGTTTCTCTTAGTCTTTGGAAGAGGTACATTTTTTACATAGCCTGCATTGCTGAGTCAAATGTAACCAAACAGGAGCTGCAAAAAATACACTGTGCGGGGAGAGAAGGGATTGCTCATGAGGCACATTGCTGAAGAAGGGGACAGGCAATGCCAAACAGTTTTGGTTAATGCTTTTAAGTGGTGATCTCTTTATGTACATGAAATTAAGAAGTTAACCATTTGGAGTGTATTTATCAATTGATCACCCTTAGCTGATTGTAATGCTGTGGTGTGGAACAGAGTTAATAACCCGCAAAAAGCTCCCTCTATTGTGGTAATATTTGATCGTAGACATTTTGTTCGCTGAAACTACTGGGAAAGACTATCACCTCTCATGTGCATGCCTTTGCACACTCCCCTGTTGCAGAACAGGAGCAGTTGTCACATATATACCCTGTATTTATATAGCATCTTTCAGTAATAGCTTCTAGCAGGATTTTTAAAAATTTGTTTTATTCTGTGGATCATTTCTTAAGAGTTTTTATGAGATGCTAACAAACAGGCTTCTGAGGTTAGTGCAAAGTGGGTTACTTTATTAGGAGGATGGAGCGGGTGTGCAGAGTTTTGAAGACAGTGACAAGAGGCATTAGTAGATGGAAAGCCAGGGCAACCATTAAAGGGCTAATGAGACTGAATTAATGAGGGGGTGACTTAGTGGCTGCATTTTGTGTGACCTGAAGGGGCTGGTGCATTGTGATCATGAGAGTTAAGTCATGGAGCAGGAGGAGAAAGCAGTATTCAAAATGGATAAAAGGAAGGGCTGTGGTATTGAAATACTGGTTGGTTTCAATTGATGGTTCCTTTGGGTCCAGAGGTGTCACGCACAGAGCGGGGCATGAGGAGGGGAAGCCCTGGACGTGGAACAGGGAAAGCAGCAGCTGGCTCTGGAGAAACACAGTGCACCAAGAGGAGCCAAGGGTGAGCAGGGGGCTGAAGAGGCCTGGAAAGCAGCTCTCACCCAAACTACGGGGACAGGCAGGTTCCTTAGGGGTCCTCAGTAGAATGTTTTGACACATTGGACATCACTTGAGCTCGGAGTACCCACGCAAAGCTCGCTCAGGCCTCAGCCACGGTGGGGACCCAGGCCCAGCAGCACTACCCGACCTCTGCCCCACCCAGCGCTCACGGGCCCCTCTTCCACCATATGCCTCACCCTGATTGGCCTGGGCGCCCGCAACCCCTTCAAAGGAGGAGCGGGGCCGTGAGCAGCCCACCCGTGGGTAATGGCCGCCTGCCCCGCAAGGTGGGAGAGCAGGAGCGCTGGTCACAGCAAGGAGAATGTGGGAGTAGACGTGGTAAAGGGATGTAGGAAGTGTGGTGTGGGGCCTGCGGTGGCCGCACGGGGTGAGGTGGCAGGTGGGAAGTGTGGGCTGAAGAAGTAGGTGTGTGCCTTCAGGTTGTAGCTGAAGCCTTAGATGAGGCTCTTCTGAGAAGGGGTATGAGCGATAATGCAGTTAACAGATCTGCTGCTGATGCCCAAACCTTTTACGGTTTCTATGTATTGCCTGGAGCTCGTCTGACATCGTTAGAGTGCTGCCTCTCCTCTTTCAGGGCCAGGGTTTTGGCTGGAGATATTGAAGGGTTATCAGCCCTCCACTCAAAGCGGCAAGGACAGAGTTGTCACAACATAAATGGTAGCATGCCACCAGAATCAATACAAATTGAACCTCTGCTGGTGAGACTGCACAGTGCTTGCTTTCTTTTGTAGAGGAATCAATATGAATTGGCCACATGATGGGAATATACAAATGCAGTTGGGGAGAGAAAAAGTAGATGAGGTGAACAGAGGTCACTAGGTCCAGGCTGTGATTTTAGCCTCAGTCATTAACAAAAAGTTTTGTGACAGCTATAATTCACCTACCCCTTGAGTAAACCTTGTGGACATAATGGCCCAGTGACACAATGCTTCTCAGGTTTATTCTTCTTGGTTCATGTAAGTATTACTTCATTGTAACGGCTTAAATGTTGATACGGGTCCCAGCATGTCCCTGCCCCTCTCATCCACTTTCCACCAGGGATGGGCAAAAGTAACGTACATCAGCCCTTCTCTTTTCATTGCTTTTCCCCAGTTCCCATACAGGGTCTTGCTCCTTCATTATAAGCATGTCAGCCAAGCTGCGGTTAGCTTGCCAGTGCAATGTTGCTATCTGAAGGTTTTCCCATTTAGGCTAGTGACTCTGACTGGGTTTCCTAGTGTGGAAGATTTAATAAAAGAATGATTCTGGAGATGTAGAATGCTTGTATCCCAAATGACTCTGTTTCTAATTAGCTGTTGATATTGGCATAAGAAAGAAGAACAGCAATGACTTGAGAGCTAAATTTTACACTAAAGTGCCTTTGAAAAGTTGTCGTTTGAATGAGGTGTGCTAAGGGATGCTGGTGAAAGGAGGCTGGGGTAAAAGTACCCTTTATTGTAAGGGTCGTGTGGGACCTCCACCTTCCTCATGCATTTTTCTGCATCTGTCTGCAATATACCCACTGTGTGTCAATGTTAATTATTTTTTATTTAAAAGCAGCTTTTAGAAACTCTCCCTTCTACATCAGATCTTGGCTTTATAAGGCCCCATATTAAGGACTGAATTCTCCTGGGAACTGATGATTTCTTGCTTTAAGGAAAGGTGAAATCAAGTGATTTCTACCCCTTTTCTTATCCAGATAGCAGTGAGCTGCTTTTGAGCCTTCAGATGTCTAGTTTACAGTAAATATGCCAAATTAGCCTCTGTTACATGCTTGCAATACCGTGGGCACCATTGTTAAATAATGATTATCTGACTTGACACTGTTTCAACATAATCTGTGTACAGAGCTGTACCCAGTTTTTCTTTTTACCATTTAATATGGAGCTTTGTGCATAGGCATTTCTGTATACTGACAGGGGACGTAGAAAATACTTGAATCACCTTCGGTTTTCCATTGCCAAACTGGTCAAGTTGCCATACAGACAAGAGGGAAGATTGGAGGCAGAACTGCTTGGTGCCATAGGAAAAAGAAATGGTGTATTGGAAACTCAGACTGAGAACAGACTTGCCTGCATGGGACCATCTTCATGTCCTAGGAAAGGAGAACTCCTTTCTGGGGACAGAGTTTATACTGTGCAGGAAAGGGAGGGAGGAGGAGTAGAATAGTGGGCTCCATCATGGCTATGAAGTACCTCTGTTCTTAGAGGTAGGGAAATTAAAAAGTAGAAGAGTTGTAAGTCATCCAAAGTTGTTGAAACAGATGGCGCAGGAGTTATTACCCTTGTGTTTTGTGCTCAAGTTCTTTCTCTCTAAAGCTTGCACCAGGTATGCCCAATGTATTTATAGTTTGCAGAGGAAATGAAGGGAAATTAGACTCTATCTTTGCAGTCTGTAAATTACCAGAATTAGAGGTTGGTTTGCAAGGGTGAACTGCTCAGGCTATGTGCAAAACTAGCTTGTTTTACTAATTTGTTCTTTAATTAATTGGTGCCTATGTCTCTTGATTTGTGCTGAGACTGGCAAGATGCTTCATGCAAGAAACCTATTTTCATCTTGAGTAGTTCTCTGCTGGGGCAAACCTTTTAAAAAATATCAGCCAGCTATCTTCTCACCTAGCTCCAGGAGCTTACAGTCAAAATCATAAGGCAGGCAGAGGATGAGAGAAGGAAGGCAGAGGCAGGCCATCCCATTTTACAGATGAGGAAGTGGCACATATGGAGACGAAGTGAGTTACTCCCACAGAGAATTTAAGGCAGGGATGGTAAATGAGTCTTGCTTTCCTGAGTGTTAATACTGCAATTACCACAGGTTCAGTCGGGTTTTTCCTTTCTGAAAAAACTGCGTGTGGCAGATTTTCAACTCTTTCCTGCCAGTGGGAGTAGCCAGATTTTAGGGAAGTGCTCCCCAACATACAGAGTATGATGCCAATCGGTGAGTTACCGGACAGGGGGAGATGGGCTGCTACGGAAGGCAATGAGCTGGCTGTACGTTTTGCTGAGCGATGATTCCGTGGGACTGAGCGAATTAGGAAAATCCTGGTGACGGATACGCAGCGGAACGAACAAGCCTTCCGGCAAGGGAAGCACGGCCTGTGCTGACCCCGCCCCCCCCGCAGCACCCCGAACGCTTACACCTAAGAAGTTTTTACAGCAGCTACTTACTCCCGTCTGTTTCGGCAGCACTGCCTGCGTCTCCGGGCAGCGCCTTTTAAAGCCAACGGCCCATCAGGCCCCATCTCCGTGCTAGGAGTTTCGGAGCCGGGGGAGAGCGCGGCGGACCGCGGGCGGGCAGAGCCGGGCGACTCCGAGACCCGCCCCGCGCGGGGGCTCCCGCCACCCTCCCCGCCGGGCTGAGGCAGCGCCCGCCACCTCCCGAGCCCAAGGGGAGGTTTCTTATTGCAAAGGTCGGGGGGTGGAGGGGGTGTGTGCCCGAGGGGCTGCGAGAGGCGGGGGGAGGGCAAGNCGCGCTGTGAATGGAGCTCGGAGGCTGGCTTGCCACAGGCTCCCTCCGCACGAAGGGGATACGGGGAGCCTTAAAGTGAGCCGAGCGTCTCGGGGCAGAACGATGGGGCGAAGAGGAAGGGGCCGCGGGAGCTGCTTGCCTTCTGGATAATCGGTGCCCTTGCCCACGAATCTTGTGCAGCGGCACTCTCTTGTCCGTGTGTGGCATGTGGAGCTGGGGTTTTATATGGCATTTGCAAGCCAAGCGAGGTCACGCTTCCTTTTTTAAAAATTCGTTGCTTTGGGTACAGTATATATCTCTCTCTTTTTTTCTTCTCTGGTAGCGGGGTGGGCCGGGAGGGACGATCGTGACACCGGAGGGAATGTTTACTTGTGCAGAAGTCTTTCTCATGTGGAAGCACGCTGTTCCCTAACTCCTGGCTAAGCAGACTTCAGTTCACCAACTTTGCTCCTGTACAGCACATGTAACTTCCTTGACAGGATGGCAGACAAAAGAACAGCTGGTGCAAAGCAATAGGGGATTTATAGCAAGGAGGAAAGAAAATCACAAACCTTTCACCTACACCATTGACAACCAGCGATTGTCACAGCAGCAGTTGCAACAGGACAAGCTGAAGCCACCATGCGCAGGTCTAGCACCGATGAGTCGACTTATCACAGGAGCCCTTCCATGGACAGCAAGGATTACAGTTTCCCAAATGGCGCCTTTCGTCGCTACAGCAGCATGTATGGTGGCCAGTTTGGGGCTGCCAGCAACTCTTTTTTTGGATTCCACACCAACCCAGGCCCTAAGGCCACCAAGGCTAAGTACACGTCCCCCAAGGGAAACAAGTACGTTGTCTTTTACCTGGATCTCTCGTTTATTTTTCTCCTAGAACTGAAGAGGTGCAGCATGGCTCACAACTGCTTGCAGTGTATCAAGTACCTAATGTTTGTCTTCAACCTCCTGTTCTGGGTGAGTACATGTTTGCAAGACAGTTGTGTTTGTGTCTGCTTAGTAAGATGGAAGGTGAACTTGTTGCTGCTTTTACACTTAGAATTTTAAACTTGGAAGTTGAACAAAGTGGTGCCTAGGCTACCCTTTCTGTGGCCTGATTAATTTGTGTGGACAACCTACCGAGGGTTTCCTTCACCCTCTCATTTCCTGGTCTTCAGCTGTCTTCCAACACCGTGATACAAGGCAAAAGAGTTATAGAGGCCAGTTGCATGAATGCCTTCATCACTTTGTTCCAGTGAGAGCTGTACGCTCATTTTGTTGCCCTGATCTTTCATTCTCCCATGTGCTTGCCTCAAAAGTTGTGCACAGTCTTAGTGAAATCGCTGAGGCCATCCATGACTTTAAGGTCAAGCACATGCTTACATCCATTGCTGTATTGTGGATGGTGCACTTGGTGCATCACAACATTAAAGCCTGTATTGGGAATCTCCAGGTGATCATTCTCTGTCCCAGTCAGTGATGGGTCCTATCATTGGTATTCCCTCCTGAAGGTACGGCTCTGAAGGGTGGAGGGAAGACCAGAGCCCTCCTCACTTCTGGGACTGCTACTCTGTGGCAAGAGGTTATCAAATCACTATGAGGCATGTGTGTGTCAGCAGGGCACCGTGATGGGGACATATGGGCGTGCGTCTCTGCATCATCTTTTTAATAAATGATGTGGCTCTCAACAGCAGGGTGGTTGGGCATTTCACTGCCGTGAAATGGAGCACAGGCTGTAGATGGAGACCAAAGAAGCTCACCGGGGGGTTCGGGTTACAAATGCTGTTTGTACTGTAAAAAACGGAGTAGCATGATTGCTAGGGGAGGGGAGGAAGTGATTTCTAGTTCAAAGTCTCCTGTCCAGATTTGTATGTGGGAGCATCTGTTGTGAGGTCCTCAGAAGGTGCCTTTAAATGCCTTGTTCTTCCGGAGTGGTTTATTAACATGCTGAGGGAAATAAGGGGTATTGTGAAGTAACACTACTTCTGTCCTGGCACTTAAGGTGGGGGGTATGTATTTGCAGCTGGATGTTAGCATGTTCATATTACTGATTGTCTGTGCTTTCATGAATTGTCGGAGATACATGGAGGGTTGTGAGTGCGATGGAAGGAGCTGTTCTCTAGTGTGTGCTGCTGTACAGCTGTTTAAAACCAGGCATGCTGCAGTGCTGGTGCATCAGAAAACACAAAGTGAAGGCAACTTCTGCTGACCTGAGTCATACCAAGGAGTCACAATGTGATAAACTAGGGCAAGTGCACTGAATTGGCGTGGTACTAACCAGACCTATGAAACACGAGGAGGATGCTCTCCTTACACCCTAGTTAAGCTGGTAGAAAGAGTGTTGGTAAGACTGCAGTCTGTCTTTCAGCTCTGACTCTGGTTGCTTCTGCATTCCTAAATGTTGTCTAATATTTATTGCAGTTTGCCCCAGACCTTTCTGAAAAAGACAAACACTATCTTTCTTGCTCTTTTAAGCCTTGTGCCTTTACTGACTGTCCCTGGTCGAGATTATAGCACTGACAGCTGGTTGAAGTGTGCGCTAGAGAAATGCAATAGGATGCTGGCATTAATAGAGCTTTTCAGGACTATGCATGGCACTGCCACAAAGGATACTCACTGCATTCTGATTCCTTTTACAATATTAATCTTCCACTGGAGCATATACATATGATGAGGTACTGCTGTAAGTAATGTATGTGTATTTACAAAGGCAAGATGGCCCTTAATAATGTATCTGTGGCATGCTTTTCAGTAGGAAAGCCTTAGTCCTTTGAGAGAGAAGGAAAGGTTTTTGTCTTTCCCCTGAAACCATCAAAGCTCTTCTCAAATGCTTGGAGGGAGAAAAAAAGAGAGGGGTCCCAAAAAGAAAGAATAATCGTATGCCAGCTGCACTCTTCATGAACTAAAGCATACGAGCAGGGGAGTGGGTGGTGTCAAATACTGCAGCACAATTTCTGTTTTGTTTCCCTTTCACAGCAGGAGTGATTGATGATGATCATGTCCAAATGAGGTTTACACAGCATGTAGTTATAATAGATGCAGCTTGTCACCTTCTCACAGTGGAGAGAGTAACTAAAAAGAGATGATTTTAAAAAGTACTGGCTTAAGCTGACCTATCTTTAGTAAAAGCAGAAAAAAAATCCCTTTTCTGGTGATCAAAAATCTTGGAATGATTACAGGTTGGTGATGCTGCTGTTCTGTTTTTTGAGTTGTTGTCAGTTATCTCTCATGTTTTACTTTGTTAAATCAAAGGAGAAGCATCTCTGCAAGAAGACAGGATTTCTCTTTTGCATACATGCTCATGGAAGTTTTGCTGTCTCTATCTTTCCCCTCCCCCCCTTCTCTAGGTAGTTGGTTAGTGATAGACAATAGTAAGTAGGAAGAGGAATTGTTTTTTTCATGCTTTGACCTCCAGATAAGAACTGCAGTTATTTCCATGTATAGAGAGCAGTCATTGCATTAAATGGATTAAATACCTATTATAAGTTGTTCCTGCTTTTTATTCTCTTTTGAGCAAATGCTTTGATTTCCTTCAGAAATAATATTTTCATTTTCTTCTTCCTGTTCCTTTTCATTAACTCCAGTCCATTTAGTGCATCCCTACAGCCTATTTCCCAGTAATTTCAGCTATCTTTCCCAGACGTGGCGGGAAAATAGTCCTCAGTCCTGTGCAACTCCGGTGGGGTTGGTGCTGCATTTCTGAGGAAAAGACCCTTTCCTTATAAGTCTGGTGAATTTATGGGAAACAAAATCTCAGAGACCTTGATTTTAAATGTTCCTGGCAGACTTTATTGGACTAGGTGCTGTGTTCATGCTGTAAAATTTTTAAAAGCTGTCATATAACTGTGAAAACAGGAAATTTCTCCTCCCCTTTCTGATGGTTGACGGGAACACAAAGCTCCTTCACAACTGTCAGAGTCTGAGGTGCCTTGTCAGTGTTGGTGCTGAATCAGTCCATTGGTACAGCAGACAAGCAGATATTAATGTAGAGAAAAAATCTGATAGTCCTAGAATAGCTCGTTTCTTCATGAAGAGTCCTGCACAGATTGCTCATGGTGCATTTGAAATTACTCTGGGGTATTAAGGTACTGAAACATGGGCAAAATATTATTAGACAGCAGTACTGCTGCTCTAATGGGAATTGCCATTCAGAGGCCATTTCCTGGAATATTGCCAGATGCAGAGGAGCCATCGTATCACTCGACTGGTTTGTAAGGTCCCAAAATAACTTTTGTCGCCTGATACATAATACTTGCCCGACTTCATTCATTTTTATGGACTTTGATTTTCTTTTGTTGAATTGCTGAACCCTTGAGACTAAAGATCACCTCAGATGATAAGAAAGCAGAATATTTTTATTTCATAATGAAATATTTGTATTTCACTGTGAAATACCCAGGGAAGAATGCTTGTTTTCCACATTCTGTCCTCCAAACATCCAGAGTTTCTTTATGACAGTTTGTAAAATGAATTATTTTCTTTCTGTGCTTGTAATCCAAGGCTCTGCTTGCCTTCTCTTTTTGCATTAAAAAAAGGTAAGACACATCCTAACGGCTGAGAGAGTGCTATAGAAAGAAAAATTACATCTCCTTAATCCCCCTTGGCTTATGCCACCATTCCCACTTTCTTTGGCTTCTAACTCTCAAACCTCCAAGACTCAAAAAAAGAAATGCACAGAACTGTACTAGGGTTTCTAGTGGCTCTTGCTTTCCTGAAGATATCCTGTGTTACAGAAAACTAGCTAGATTTGTAGCGATTTGCTCACCAAAGAACAGCATACTTATATCTGACTCTTCAGGTAATGCTTTAACCAATAGAGAAATTCAGTAAAGGACAGAATTTGCAAAATGCTGTTGTTAGAAGACTAGTTATAGAGAGGAGACAGCAACAAAAAGAAAGGAGACAAAGAAGTTTATTGTTTATCAAACTTACCGTTAATAATTTCTGTGCATGTGGCTCCTTTCCATTGTTAAAACATACTAAAGTTGTACGCACTATAAAGAAGTCAAAGTCTTCAAAATGTTATGTGAAGACTCTTAATTCCAGCAAGTAGGCTCCCAAAGAGCCAGGGAAGTATTCTCTTGTAGCTTGAAAACTTGGGAGTTGCCATCTGCTGGACACGCTGTGGCTGGGATGAGCAGCTGGAGCTCTGTTTTCCACCTTCCTGCCTGAAGAGATGAGGCAAGGCACTTTGTTTTGCCATTTGGTCCATATAAAATTCCTACCTGATACAGCCCTGAGAATGATGTATTTGGCTTCTGAGACACAAAGTGCAAATCTGAAATGTATGGAAACACAGAGCCCAGGAAGTGGCTGGTAGCACTTGTGGATGCACTAGAAGCTATTGGGGAAAAAAAACCCCAAAACCAAGAACCTATTTAATCTCATTCCAGGGACCAGCTGTGGGACTTTTGCTTTGGCTCTGCTGCTGTTGATGGTTCGTGGACCACAGTTTGCGAAGCTCTGCACTAATGAGTACTGCTGGCCTGGTGCACTAGTGATACCACTAGCAGTTCATCTTTATTACTTGGATGTAATTGGAAAGAAGGAGGGGGAAGTAATGAAAATAAGAAATCCCTCATTACTGGCATAATTTTCCTTCCTTGCACTTCAACTTCAGTGGCATGGTGTAAGAACTATGCAATTGTTTATAATATCTGGAAGACTGATTGCGCAGGGCAGCTGGAAAAAGGAACAGCTTGATCTGAAAATGAACCATGGGGTGTTGGGTCTTTGATCCTGGACAAATTTGGCCAGAGGGTGGAGGCAGAGGAGTGTCTCTTCATTTCTTTGTACCTCGTTGGGAAACCATCTGACATTGTTAGCTTGAGGGGAGCTGTTAGCTGAGCTTATTCCCAAAGCTGGGGAATTTTGTGAGAGAAGAAGATGATTTTGTTGAATTGGATTCCTTGTCCTTCATCTGCATACTCCATCAGTCAGCTGAATGAGATTGATGGCTAAAACAGCCAGAAACTCTACAGATTGTTAGTGGCTGAGGACAGCAATCATTTTGTAATATACTTGGCTGCAGTCTTAAGTTGGTGGGAAAAAAATTACCAATAGAGCAGTAAGCCATTTTAAAAGCAGGCCCACTATCTCATAATCATTATTTGTGCATGTTCTCCTCTGATGGGCAAGGGCTGCCACTCATCCCATGGAGCTGAGCTTATCAGTTGGAGCTGCCGCATGGTGTTCTGCAGGGAAGGCAGTCACATGTCTACCAGTCGCGTGGTGCTCTGAGAAGACAGTTTGATTAGAAATAAGATAGGCTGTGTATTTTCATATGTACAGCAGGTGGATAATCTGCGGCAAACAAAAATATGATTAAAAAGCAATACGGACTTTGCTTCTGTGTAATTAAACCATGGAAAGTTTACCCCAGAATGTCATTTTCTCTAGCTGCCTCCAAGTCTCTAATTCTCCTTTGTTACTTACCTCCTCCAGAAACTGCTCAGTCTGATTGACATCTTATCTCTGCCTCTGACTATGTGAGGATGTATTTTTAAGGAGCACTGCTTTTAAAGAAAGGAGGGTCATTTGATACGTGAATTACGGACTTCAAAAAATGGCATTTCCATGAGAAGCGGAACTGTTGAGGGCTGATACCAAGTGTGAGAGACATGACTGTATTACCTGATGTCTGATTTATGCAGGCACCAATTAGAGCTTTTCCCATAGTGGTGCCATTCATAGTCTTTCCTGCACAGATTCTGATGTCTAATAGGGGTTGGGGATCACGCTGGAGCCTTACCTCCCAGCAAAGGCATTGCTAAGGGCTATATTTGCTACCTAAATGCATAGCTTCTGAAAACCTTTAGGAAGTTAATGACTTTGAAAGGGTGCATATCTGTCAAATCAGGCTAACAGTGACAAATGGACTCATGCATTATTCGTGGGATACTCAGCCAAAACAGTTCAATTTCATAATCTTCTTTTCCTTAGGAAACCAGGCTTAGAAGGCTCTTAGTAAAAGAGGAAAAAAATTACCTTAAGGTTGACTATATAATAGATACCATATTCAAATTGCTTGCTGTGGGCCAGTTCCTGCCTCCATTACACATGACAAAGCATCATTGCTTTAGGTAGGTTTGCTAACATATTGATAAGCTTTTTGGCCATGAGTATTGGTAAGGACTAAGCACCTTGCCTTATAAGTTTTGCTGTCAAGTATATCCACTGTACCTAATTCAGACTTAGTTGTATTACAAAACACTGAGGAAACCCGTCAGTGGATAAACCCACAGGTTATGGTACGTTGCAGTCACGGAGAGATTGGCCTTTTTAAAGCAATGAGTGAAATGGCTGCAAACATTATTCTCTCTTCTGGACAATGACAGATACTCAATCTGTTGCAGCCAATACTTTGAACTATACAGAGGAAGACAAAAGGCAGATGAGATCTTTTCTGTCATTATTCCTCCTCCTCTGTATCTTGGTGTGAAGATTTTTGAAGGCTAGCCACTGCTTCTTTCTTACATGTGATTTCTCATCATGGGGGCTATGATCAAAGTCAGAGTAACTACTACAACATATGCTGTCACCTCACACTTCACTCTGCCCCTGTATTAGATCCTTTTCAGCCCCTTTCAGCCTTTATTTTAGAATATGAACCTTTTGGCCAAGGGATTGTTTGCAACTCTGTACGCACAGAGTATCTAGAAGAATAAAATCCCAGTCTCAGTTTGTCTTCAGACACTACTGTTTCAAACGTGATAGCTATTAATACTGCTATGTGATTTATTTATTTTAGAACATAACTTTTGGCTAAGGTAGCAAATCTGTACAAGTTACGGTATGAATAATGTGCAGTATCTATATAAAATATATAAAGACACTTCTCTCTCTGGTATTTGTAGTGTAAAGTGAGCACTGCTAGGTCAAAAACAAAATGTGGAGTTGGATGGAATGAATTCTGCATATTCATGCAAATTGGAGACAGTAAATTGTATTTCTTAGTACTGTCCTGTAATTGTTTCTCCGAGAAATGTTAAACCATCACAAGATGCAACAGAAGTAAATGAAATTGAAATTGCAGTCTGTAATTAGACTGTCATACTGTAACACATCTTAAATCTGTCTTCAACAGAAAAACTAACACCCTCCAAAAAATCCTCCCAACCTTTGCTTCCAAGTGTGAATGCATGCAGAACCTTATTATTTAATATGATTCAACTGAGGCTTGTTCTAAAGATGCCATACATTTGAAATAGTAGTTTGGATGAGACAGAAGGTTGATGTACAAGGACAAAGGACCAGAATGACTTGGTCATGTAAGTTTTTATACAAAGACTTTCAAGACTTTTGGGTGTTTGTTTTGTTGGGATTTCTTGTGTTTTTGTTTGTTTTCTGCTTGCTTTTCCAGATTGCTCATATAGGCCTTTTTATTCTTTCCTTGGCCACAATACCTTTGTTTGCTCTCAAGTACTTTCAAAATAGTGCAGCAGCAGCTATTGCTCTATGTCATCTTATTCTTGGAGTCCCTCTGAGCTGTATGCTTTAGGGGTGGCTCTAAATGCAGATCAGCTTGATTCATGCTGACTTAATACTTTGTCTACTCTTGTTTCTGCTCTGCACGTTATGCCATACTTGATTATCTGCTCTTCTCACAAGCATCTTTGTGTTTTCACCCCAATCGATCCTTTACAGGAAAATCCCGGTTACTAAAGCTTTCCTTTCCCCTCCAGCTGTATTTTGTAAACTCCTTTTTCAGAAATCATCCTCTGTGATGCCTGTAAACATTACATCTGATGACTGCAAAATGATAGTGATTTACTAGTGCTGATTTTGTTTGTTACACATGTTCATTGTGCATACCGATTAACCTGTGTTGGCTCTTATTTAATGCTTTTTCTCCTCCAGCACCCCATGCTTACACATTTCTTTACATGAGGTGTTCAGGGAGGAACTTTTTTTCTGTGTATTATTCCTGGCTCTATCAATGGGGACTTTCATAACGGAGAGGCCTCTGGATATAATTTACAGTGGGAGTGAGCTTTCTTGGCTTCCGCTTGTAGTTATTACTAGATGCTTTGTTGGTAAAACTACCAAGTGTCTGCTCCCACTCCATTCAAATAGACAGCAGGCTTCCCCCTGTGCCTAACAGGATTTAGTTTGAGACTTGGAGAACAAGGAAAACTGTGCTGTGATGAAGGGAAATCCAACCAACCAGCTGCTCTTCATGCAGGTGTCAGTTTGCACTTCATTTTTCCATGTGAAGTTCACTTTCTTTTTCCCTATGTGGCTTTTCTTTGTCACTTGTCACAGTGGCCAAGTTTAATGATGATCAGCCAGGACGGGGTGCAATACTTGGAATTAAACAACTTAAGTCTCTTATTTAAAACAGGCTTAGCACTTGGGAGCAAAGAACTTAATTGACTTAACAAATGACACTGTGGCAGGCCTATGGTGGGATTACAAAGCCTTCGCGTAAACTGCAGTTACACCAGCAAAATGGTGCTCGTGCCAAGAAAGCTTGTTTTGTTCAGAGGACTGGTGCAGGCTGTAATGGCAAAAAGTGCTTTTGCTAGTATTTGGTGTTCTCCCAGTAGGGACTTTGCTGGTATAGCATGCTGACAATTTTTTTTTTTTTAGCCCACAAGGCTTAAGAGCAGTGATGCTCTCTCTGTGCTGCCATCGGATAGCACTGGACTCAAAGAAGCAGAATGGAGCCGGGAAAAGGAAAGGCGAATGTTGGCTGTAGGAAGTGAGATTTTGTTGTTGCTCAGTGGTTGTAAGCTTAAACTATGCTACAGCACAAGGACGCGCTACCATCTGAGCTGTGAGCAAGGTGCTTCCCCCAGGAACAGAAAGGAGGGGTGAGATCTTAATCTCTAGGGAAAGAGAGCAGCCAGCAGCTGCTGTGGCAAAATTAGGTAGTGGCTCCAGCTTGTTTTATACCTCCTCCTTCCTTCTTTAATTGCCAGTTATTTTGCCCTTGCTGTCTACACAGTATTTAGAAGGGAGAGCACAGAGAAGGAGCTAGATTCTCGGTAAGTATGTTTATTCACTGGCTACAAGCACCAAGACCAGGTACCTCTGTGCTGCTATGCTTGGAAAGTCTCATCTGATGGCTTCCTCCATAGGAAGCAATCTCGTGGGCTTCAAACCTGAGGGGTTCTTTCCCTCCCATGCTGTGATCTCCCAGTAGTGGTACCTGCAATTTCTGGTCTTGTCGAAGTTCCTGTGACAACCTGGGAGTCAACCTAGTAGCAGCAAGGGTACAAGTCTCCTTGGGAAACACCATATGTGAGTGTGTTTGGTTCTATTGAGCATCTGGATTTTCCTCTATGTCATCTTACTATAGAACATTTCTGTTACATTGCTGACATTCTTTATTCCCTCAGTATTCACCACTGGCTATTATGAAGGTATATACAGGGTGAGATGGACTTACGGCTCTTTTACAAAACATAAAACAGAGCTCCAGTTTGTCCTCAACCACTTAAGCATTCAAAAAACCATCGTGGTTATCTTTCAATAAAAATTTTTTAGCAACCCCCCCGCCCCAACCCTAGTGGAAACTACACTGTTAGATGTGGTTATTCATGGCCATTTTATTACATTACTTTATTCTAAAGTCCCTCTACAAACTGACCTTAAGTTATATCCTATCCACCACGTTGCTGCTGTCAAGTTTGTAAACATTCGTAAATGGACTGCCTTCATATTGGCCAATTGAACGCTTGTACTCTTGTTTTGTAAGTGATGTTTATCCAGGGTTGTAGCACTAATTGTTTACTTATGTCTGAATGGATCTTTTCACTAATCCGTATGTGGCAGCCTGGGAAGGAGCTGAGGTGACAAGTTTGATACAATTTGCTGCCACAAAACGACTGGAACTCTGGATGTGAATCGAGCTCCACTGCCACTTGCAATCTGTTACAAGCTCCCATCCTTGAAGACCAGAGTTTTTAACATATCCACCATCTTTTTGTACTTGCTATATCCATGCAGAATACTTGGTTGTTTTAGAATGACTTTGCAAACTAAAATAAAGAACCCAGAAATGGTCTAATGCTTCCTGTATACACATGCTGCCACTACCAAAGGATACACTGAAGCATCTTTGGGCATGAAAATGCAGACATCGTTTTGTTGTTTATTCATAGGTCACTCCACGACCTCCAACCATGAGACTTTTTCACTTTTGTACCATACTAGCACTTTTCTGATGTTTGCAAGCCTCAAACGGTGTAGCAATAACAGTCTGGTGCAAAAAAGGAAGCAATCTTGAGAGCTTTTTGGCTGGTCTTTCAGTGCAAAGAAAACCAGGAACGATTTGAGTATGCATGAGTCCATTCATTGAGCTGTATGTATTACAACCAGCAAGAGCTCATTTTCACATTTTTCTTGTTCCATATCTTTTGTCAGTGGTGCGATTCACTTTGTACTGTGGAAAACATGCTGATTGTATCTTGTGCTGCTTTGGTGCCCTTGCCTTCCTCTCCCAATGGCAGATGTGATAAGGGATCTCCATTTGCATCTTGGTTGGTGCGTTAGAGCTCGGTGTCACAGCATGGAGCACCCAGGCATATTACTCCTTTTTGTAGTCAGGCTGTTGCCTTCCTGGTCCTCCTTACTACAGAAAGCTGAACCTAGAGCTATATATGATCACAGTGTTTCTGGTAGCCAAAGTGGGAAGTGTCTAACACTCCATGCTAAACTCTTGTGTCCCTTTCCCATGTCAGCATCGCTGCGTTTTGCAAAGGCACATGAACATGGCAGCAAAACAACAGGCCTTTCAGGGGGATCATCTGGCAGGTAAAATTACTGCTCCAGTGCCACAGTGAGCTCTCAGATTCAAGTCAGAGGCAAAGAAACAGCATAGTGAGTTAGGATCTATTTATTTGAAATAAGCATAATTGAAATCCTATGTGTAATTTATGACAACTTCCATTTGTATTCCTTGGGTAAATTCACTCAGGACCTGAAATGTTTTTACCATATTCTTATCAATCTTCTTGAATGTGCTCTTGTGTGTCAGTTACAACATGTATCCCTTCTCACTCTCCAATTTCCATTTGTAAGTAGGTTTTAGGTACATAATTCTTAGAGAAAAATTGACGTAACAATCACTGAAAAAAATGTCCTGTTCCTAAGGAGAGTGAATGTCTCCACTTATGGTACTGGTTAAATTGTGATCCTGAAAAAACACAGACTGGACAGTCCCATTTTGTAACACTGCTGACACTAAAGGGATGTTTCATTAGCCTAGAAGACCTTAGATGAAATGCTGGCATTTTTTAAGTACTGAATTTCTGACTGCTTTAATGTCTCAACAAATACTCCATAGGCTCTTCAAAATTAAGGAATTGGTCCTGCTTCAACCACAGGTTTTGTTTTCCTTTCCTTTCTTAGCTGCTGGTACCTTCCTCTTAAGATTCCACTTGCTCTCTAAAAAACTCCAAAAGTTGCAGTGAGTTGTTATTTTGAGGCTGGAACTTGGAAATACCTCATACTTTGTCACTGCAGTTGAAATTTCTCTCTCCGAAATAATACCCAGCCCATTCAATTCCCAGATTAGTATTTTTAGCACAAGCGACTTACAGTTACATGTCACCTTCTCTGTAATAGCAGTGTGGATTTCCCTGTGCATGTGTTAGGAGCGCTCCCTTTTGCAACCTAATCCATTTTAGTAACTTGATAATTCTGATGTGAAATTATGAAAACAGCAGAAGGCCCTTCATTTTAAATCTCACCCCTACTGGCTGGAGGAGTATATATCTATCTATCTGTATATATGTATAGTATTTTGTTGTCCCCTGTGCTGGGCACTTGTACTCTATTTTCCATGGACTCCAAATAGAACTGGCCAACTAAGAAATCTGAAGTTCTCTGGCATGTTCTTCTTCAAACTGGTTGTACTTTTTCATGTCACTCAATTTCTTTGTAAAAGAACATAGCTTTCCTTTTTGCTTAATGAGGTTTTACAAATTCTGTAAACTTCATCATTTTTCACAGTCATGGGATTTACCTTTGGCCCGGGGTTCATTTGGATTCTGAAATTGTTTGTGATACCGAAAGGACACCCTTGCATCGTTTTCTCCCTGGTGTGCTTTTGTTCAGGAAACATGCATGTGAGGGTGGACATATTTCAGTGATGATATTGCAACTCCCTGGCATGTATGTAGGATGAAAAGTTACTAAGGAGAAGAAAGAAGATGAAAGCAATAAGCGGTGTCGTACTGTATACCATTTGGTGTAGCATATGCACTTGCCCTCCATCATGTGGCCGAGAAGCTGCACAAATGCTCCATCCTGCTGGTGAGATCTGAGCCAGACCTCGATGCTTTAGAGTCACATTTGATCCCATCAATACCTGGTTTTGTAGTGCTTCCCTTTGCTTACTACTGCTTGCAAGTTAATCCTCTTTGTGCATTATCCCATTTTGTCCTAACTGGCAATGCTCTGTTAATTTTTTTTACTCCAGCCGCATGTTGAGGTTTGGGGTTTTTTCCCCCCTTTTATCATGTCTGTAAAAGTGAAAATGCTCTGTGGCCACACAGTGTCTGTGAGCTGGTGACTCTGTAGGATTCACACAGTCTTGGCACATGCTTTGCTGTCTGCTGGTATAATAGGAGCTGTTAGGTTGCACAGCAAGTTACAGGCTTCAGTTCCCATTATGCTCAGTAAAACAGCCATCTTTTTCTCATCACAGATATCATTAGCTATTATGTACTGTTTCAGTCATACAATAGAGGTGTCAAATCTTCCAAAATTACCAAACAGGTCCATTTTCCCCAAACAGTTCAATTTAACCCTTTTTCTGATGACGTGGCAGGTTGCTCGCAGGTCCAGTGCTGTACATAGTAGTTTTAGTTTGATTTTGGTTTTGTCCTTGCAGATACACCCTGCTTTGTTCTGTTCCCAAATTAGGCTTTCACCCCTATTGCCAAATGCTTTGTCCATTCTTTCTAAACAATGCTTCTAATGTGGGGAGGCTGCAGGAGCACAGTTGGTTTCCCAATAGCTGTGGCGCGTTAATTGGATGCAAACCTTTAAGCCTCAGCTATCCATGGACTCTGCTGCAAAGCTTATGTGGCTTCTGCCGCAGAAGACAGGGCAGACGGTGCCAGAGAGCTCAGATGGTGCTTAAAAACCTATCACTGTGCTTCACTGGGTTGTCCAGCCTGTAGCTCCTGAGCCACAGGCGCAGGTGCCTTATAGTTTCTATTGCAGGGGTTGTCATGGGGCAGCAGGGATGCCATCATTACTAAAGCAGCTCTGGGACCCCTATAATACCCTTAGCTCAGCCCCAGCCTCCAAGGAAGCAGTGGGACCAGGTGGAAACCTGTGCCATTGCTGTGGAAGGTGGTGTATGTGTTGTGGTTTTCAGGCTGGTGCCACATCCTTGTGGCAATCGATACTGATTCCTCCGCACAGGCAATGGTAAGAAGGGAAGGAAACAGAGCCTCCCTGCGGTATTACAAGGATTCATAAGTGTCCCGGTTTCAGCTGGGATAGAGTTAATTGTCTTCCTAGTAGCTCATATAGTGGTATGTTTTTCAGTTTGGTATGAGAAGAATGTTGATGACACACTGATGTTTTCAGTTGTTGCTAAGTAGTGTTTAGTCTAAAGTCAAGGACTTTTCAGCTTCTCATGCCCAGCCAGCAAGAAGGCTGGAGGGGCACAAGAAGCTGGGAGGGGACACAGCCAGGACAGCTGACCCAAAGTGGCCAACAGGGTATTCCATACCATCTGATGCTACATCTAGTATATAAACTGGGAGGAGTGGGGGTGGGGGGATCGCCACTTGGGGACTAACTGGGCATTGATAGGTGGGTGGTGAGCAATTGCATTGTGTATCACTTGTATATTCTAATCCTTTTATTATTATTGTTGTCATCTCATTAGTGTTATCATTATTAGTTTCTCCTTTTCTGTTCTGTTAAACCGTTCTTATCTCAACCCAGGAGTTTTACTTTTTTTCCTGATTTTCTCCCCCATCCCACTGGGTGGGGGGAGAAGTGAGTGAGCAGCTGCATGGTGCTTAGTTGCTGACTGGGTTAAACTGTGACAATAAGGTAAGAAGTTTTCACAAGGTTACCAAAGTCTTAGATGCATGTTCTGCGATCTCCAGAGCCTTCCAAAAGGCTTACAAAAACTTTGTTTTGACATTTCAGTGCTGCTTCTGACTTTGTCCTGAGCTGGAAAAGGAGATGCTTAAAAAAATTTAAGAACTCTAGGAAACAACAGTCAGGTGTTCACCCCAGACTTACTCATGTTTTGTGTGGAATGTAGAATAATTTGTTTTGTCTGAACGGTTTCATTGCTGTGTGCATATGTGTGTGCATGTGTATGAGAGAGTGAGATAACTGAGTTTTTGTGGGTGGGTGTTCAATTTTGGCTAACAAGATACTATTTCACTTAGAATTTGGAATAACAAGTGACAGCTGTAGGACTTAAAGATGTATCAGGTTTGGAATTTACAATGATTACACCAGAACAGTAGGTGTATATACTAGACAGGCATGTTTTGTTCTGGGGGGGAATATACATCAAGTTATATGAATATTTAGGGATATTAAGAGAAAATAATATCAATTTCCTTGAAATAAATAGTATAAGATAAGAGATGAGAGTTGCAAGAGATGCTGTGTATATAAGAGGGATCCAATACAAAATAATTACTTTACCAAGATCCGTAGATCATGGAATAGAAAGTCTTAGCAGACTTTTTGGCAGGTTACCTGTTAGGGAAGGAATTAACAAACCAGGCTATTTACTTACAGTGGAACTATATTTGAAACTCTTTTTGATAAAACAGATTATCACTTAACATTACTGGGGAAGTCTCAAAAGATTCGAAATAAACAATTTCCCTCTACTATCCAATTAACAATACCCAAGACATGGAAATAAATACTTTTGTTCTCAGAAAGCCACTTGAGAAATATCATCAAAGAAAATCCTTGTTTCTGTATAGTTGCTTTAAAATCAATACGGTGAGCTCTGTCTGGGCCTCTGCACAGCCAGCATCACTGCATTTGCTTGTGCTGCAGGACCCGATGCTCGTCTCCCTCGCTGGGGAGGCATTTGGCTTGTGTCAGATAGCTTAAGTGCATGTCATTAGGTGTGAAAGTGTAAAATTGTGTTGTCTGATACAGATGTTGCTTTTAAAAAAGTTGAAGGGGGATTAAATAAAAATGAAATAGCGTAATATTTAGAGTGGCTTTACTTGTAGGATTTTCTTAATTTAGTTTTCTACTTAAAATTGAAGACATGATTTTAAAAAATTTCTTATATATAAAATGTGAAAATATTCATCAGAGCAGAAGTTTTAGTCTTTTGGAAAACAACATCCCCTTAAAAACTCAGTTATCTAATAGCAGCCATTCCAGGCTATTAGGTGGTTAATAGGTGTGCCAGTAGAGAAAAAACATTGTCAAATGTTACAGCTGGAAGTGAATTCCAAAAGATTTGTGCTTTTGGGTCTATGGCATTTAGAGTGTATACATACACATGGTAGGAGGAAGGAAAAAAGAGGATGTTTGAAGAGCCTCTGTGTTTCTTAGCTTTTTCAAGAAGTGTACACTACTTAGTTATTAATTACTATATAATTTGTATGATTGGGAATGACAGAGTCATCTGTACTGGGGAGATTTTCTGATAGTGACAGTTTTGAGCCTGGTGTGTTCAAAAGGACTACTATGACTTAAATATCCATGTCCTGTTGAATTTCCATTACAGCATCTTTTAGGTCCTTTGAAGTTTTATTTCAAGTCTCTCTCAGATTCTTCAGTCAGTTACAACTTCTTCCGATCTCTACCCCCTACTTCTGCCTGCAGAAGGCGAGAGGAGCTTTGCCCTTGAACAAGGCATCAGTGACATGGATCCGAGAAAGCGGGTCCTCACCTCTCACACTCCAGACTCATATGATTCTCTTAGCAAATGTCAAGACTGAGCAGAAGTGTTAACCATGTCGTGTGTGGTGTCATATAATCGAGGATTTATGCAGAAGGCAGAAGGCTGAAGTAATTTCAGTAGTCTCAGATGCTCTGCTTCTAGTTGCCTAATCAAGTCCTTTTTTCCAAGTGAGCGAAGCCCTGAGAATGGCACAGCAAGACTGTTTTCTTGTAGCACTGTGATAATCTTTTAGTAGATTGCATTTAATTTTCAGCTTCTGCCTCTGTGGCTACTGCTGCACCTCATACTGTGGTTGTTTTTTTTGAAAACTAGAAAATAGCCTCTGCTCAAAGACAGCTGCAGAGAGTTTGGGCTTCTTGTACCCTGAATAAATTGGGTAACTTTTATAATCTGAGAAGAATAGATCTGAAATTTTACAAAATCACCTACAGTGGAGAAATACCACTTTTGTACTGCTTCTGTGGGTGCTGCTGGGCTGGCAGGCATCCATATACCCCTCCACATGTCCCTGCCTTGGGACTTTCCCTTTCTAGCCTCAGTTTTTGCTCTTCTGCCTCTGTTGGCAATTTACTCTGTCTCTGAAGTTACCCATGAAGGTACACGCTGGTGGGTTTGTTCTTTGGATGAATGTGTCAGTTGTGTAGATAGTGTTTATAGGGGTTTTCTGGTTTTCTTTTTCCTTACCTCATTTGCATAGACTGTACTTTCCTGAGTCTTCAGAAGAAGAGCCTGGGGCCATTGAACCAGAGGGCCTGTGTATCCCTAAGAGGATTCTATCACCAAGGAAGTGTTAGTAATTAGCTGTCTCTTAAGTCTTCCACTCTGCCCTGGTTGTTTGTCTCTGTAATTGGTAGGTGCACTCCTCTAGGAAGCCCTAAACTTGCTGTCTGCTTCTTTTGAAAATGTTATTAATTAAGCAGGAAGTTGTATTATTGGCTTGAACTTTATAGCTGCCCTTGACACTCCAGAGGGTTTGTGCAGTGATCTAGATATTGTTTATACATGGCAGTCTTTTTTAATTACCTTTGATCCTAAGTTTTTAACAGTTCCTTCTAATCTACTACCTGTAAGCCTGACAGAAGGATCATACAACTGAAAGAGTTTAATTCTGGTATCAGGCAGAGCTGAATAAGCTATTAAAAATGTTTACTCATGAGTTATTTGATCAAATTCATAAAATGTGAAAGCAGCTTTACAGAAACAATGTAAAAATGCAGCATAAATTTAGAAATCTCTGCCCTTGCTGCCCCCACTTCAAATTGACTGTTTTAGAGGAGCACATGCCTGTTAAATAGCTTGACAGAGGGACAGAGGCAGCAGCACTGTCATATTTGGTGCAAGTCTCTTAACAAATGCTTAATTTTCATCTTTTGGCAGCATTTGATGTTAATAGACTGCAAGGTGCTTTTTTTTTTCCTGCAAGTTAAAGTGGTTGGTAATGTGCCTGGGGCTGCTTCCATGCCCCCTTCTACATGTTTTGTGTAATTTTTAGCAGCTATAGGTCACTTGGTTGTGAAGGGCATCTGTCGTGTCTTCAAAGGGTTAAAAATGCTAGTTCTTGTGGAGCATTCTTCCTGCTTCTTCTAGCGAGATCGTGTCTGGGTGGAAGTGCTTTGGAGAAGACAGTGATACCAAACCTTGCTCTTTTAGTTGCATATATGATGCATCTGTTGATTACTGAGAAATTATGTCACTAGCTAGGGCTGTTGGAGAGAGACCCTTTTGGCATCACTCATTGCCCAAAGAAATTGTGGGTAGCAGGAAAATCTCATGCGTGTACAGACATATGTGTTGAGGCAATGAGGGAGGACAAGAGCGCTGAGGACCTGTGTGAGAATTTGCATGTATCATTCACAGTCGGAAAGTGTAACTTTCATTTGTACGTCTTACAAAGCACCGATCTTATTTATCATTTCCAAACCTTTCATCAACAGTACTTATCACAGCTCTTGCCTGCATGGTGATTTCCTCTCAGCAGATCTTTAAGCAGAACAAGTGCTGCTGCAGCAGTCTGCTCTGATCCCTTGACTCTGAATTTCCTTGATTCTGTGCCTCTTACCCAGCATTTTCTGTATTGACTTCAGCTTCTCCTTATCTTCTTTAGGGAAAAGATCCTGCCTCTGCAGAAGTGGTTGCCCATCTGAATGTCTCCCTTCTCTTTGTCTGGAGATGTCAATTTAAACATTTCCTTTGGATAGTTTCATTGCAACTGATTTTTATTATTGTTATTATGATTGTTCTGAATCCACATCAGCTATGTCCTCAGGCTTTTTCCTTTTATTGGTATTCACTTTTCATCACACAAGCATTACTGCACTTGATCGGACAAGCATTGTCTAATCCGAAGCCCATGCCAGACATCTCAGGAAAAGGTGCTGAAAACCTAAAATGGGCAATTATTCCAGGTAATTTATGGTTGTCTTATCTGGGGATGTTAAGACCATGTATATAAAGCCCAGAATAGTGTTTCAGTTCTGTTGAAACCAGTGTGAGAAGCTCTACAGACTCCAGTAAGATCAGGAATACTCCAGTAAGATCAGGATTTTGTTGGCCATGTGTGCCAGCTCTGGAGATTAAGATAGTATTTTTTTAGAAGACACATACCCTTACAGCTTGGAGACTTTATAGTGCTATAGTTTTGAAGATACAGTTCCCTCTGTTCAGTCAATATAATATTATCTTGGTAGGTTACAGGGATCTTTCAGTGGAGTAACCTTCCCAGTGGTTATGACCTAATTTGTCCTTCTGGAATGGCATCCCATTGATTTTTGTCACTCTGCCATGCTCAGGAAGTGCCTGTTTTTTCAAAGCCCTCTTTTACTGGCAGGTATTCAGACTCATCTGGTTTAGCACTTGAGGTTCTCATACTGGTATACAGGCCCTTATTGCTTCTATTTCTGGGCTTGTGCCTTTTTTTCCCCCCCCCCCCTTTTTTTTTTCTTTTTTAAATTGAACACCCCTAATACCCTGAAAGTATCCAAAAAGTACTTCTTCCATTTTGGTCTGTTTTTCCTGTAGTTCACTCGTGGGTATTCTGTCTTTGTCTTCAGTTATCTCTTGATTATTGGCTCAAAATTTTAGAAATTGTCTTGTCTTTAACACTGCAGTAGGGAATGTTTTGGCAAACAGGACAGTCTACCCATAAACCCATTCAAATATCTTACCAACTTGGCCCTTAAAGGTGAGCATTCGCCTGTGCTAGGAGGAGTTTTATCAACCTCTTAATGAATGCCTGTTTTGCTGGTATACAGAGGAACTAGTGCCTGAGTTATCTGGCAGAAGCATCCTTCAGTTGGTATAATCAATTGCTACATTACTCACCTTCAGACTAATCAGACCTGATTTGACATAAACCCCATGTATCTGGAGTCTAATTCCAGGATGTGCATGAGAGGTCAGGGAAGATTGTCCACACTGGGTCTGATTAGCACATGCTTTTTAGCTTGGTCAGCGCTCCTGGTTTTGTAACGGCGGCAGTGATTGATGTATTGTAGTTCCTTATGTGTAAGAGAGCTAGTCCATGCAGGCATTTGTCCATGCAGGCTTTTATTGTCAGACTTTCCCTGCTAGCATCAGATATGGTTTCACTAAATGTGCTCAGTTATAGTGAAAGATGCTGGGTATTAAAATACATTTAAGCAATGTTTATGTTCAACTCTGCAAAATCCAAAGACAGTTCCTTATGTTTGCCTCTTCCTTTCCCACATCTCTACCTTCATTAAATATCACTGATATGTGTCTATTCAGGAAATAGCAATTAGGTACCTTCATCTGGTAAGGCAGTGAGCTCCTGATCAAGCAAAATGCTGCATGTCTGCAAAATTCCAGGTCATGCAAGGATTGCTAGTCTGTGATGCTCCCGTGGTGCTGTTTGCTGCCTGCTCACATGGGGGGACACAAGGGCTGCTTTCCTATGGCAGCTGCCAGTCCTCATCACATCTCAGTCTGTAATGAAACCTGTGTCAGAGTGCACAGGAGTGTTGCAAAGGGTCTCCAGAATTTTACAGGACAGGTGGCAGAGCTGGCTGTAGCCACAACAGGCTGAATAAAAGGGAAGCCCCAGACTCCTTCTTGCTGCTTTACCACAAAAGTGATTCCAGCTTCTAAGAAGCCCTGGTGCTGTCTTCAGCTGTTCCTTATATCTGTGTTCCCATTACAGTGACACTCTGTGTCACTCAACAGACTGAAATACTGTAGTCTTATAATTGGATATAGAGAAAAAATAAACAAGCCTTTTTTTCATGTAAGTCTCTAATGAAGAGATTGCATTGCCAAAAACTAATCTGTATTTTTTTCTTTTCTTTGTTCTTTTTTCCCCCAACTTTATCAATCACTCTAATAAAGGTTGATATTTTTTCTTACATTCTTGCCCCAGTTACATCCTTAGACTATCATGACTACATTTTAGTGTAGTAATACCTCTACTTCTGCATAGGTAGATAAGTTGGTGCAGAAGTTTCCCTGCAACGTATTTTTCCTAAACTGAAGCCCCACCCCCTCCCTGGGGACTCATCCAGATTTGCCAGAAACATGTTTGGCAGCATCCTGGAGAAGGACTCTCATTTTCCCTAAACTACTGCCTGAAGCATGATGTAAGAAAAACCTTGCAGATGCTTTTTGCATTAAATAGCTTTCCCCGTGAATTTAAATCTCCTATAGTTTACTTTTTATGATTCAGTGGTGAGCTATATTTGGTTTATATTTTGTAATTGGCAAAACAGATGGCACACCCTCTGTTTAAAGTGAAATGTACTGAGTAACCCACAGTGCCTGGTGCTTTGTATCTTGCGAACCAGAATTCGGAGAAAAGTTGTGCTCACTTTTCTCAACCTTGCTCCAAGAGCTTTACGTGGAAACAGTGTTAGCAGAAACATTCACCAAATCTCTTAATAGCACCACCACTTCTGCTGCTACTCGGGCCAGCAAACTAAATCTGGTTTAGAGTAGCTGGGGAGGATGTTGGGAAACATCAAATATCATGAACAGAGGCATCTTTATGAGACAGACACTATAAAGTGTCCGGTTTGGCAGCTGAGGAACAAATACCTCATTAGAAGTGAAGGCTTTGGCCAAAATATGAGACCAGCTTAGAAGAGTTCAAAGATTCTTAAGTGAGAGTCTTTTAGTAAAAGAAGGATCTTGATCCTTGATGAATTTCAGTATACAATACAGCTTGACCACTTCAGTATCCTTGTATCTTTCAATGACATAACAGAATTTTTCATTCCTTTTGTGTTGCTGTGTTGATTTGTTCCATGGAATAGGTGCAGGCAGGACTCCATTTCAGGTGTAGGTAAGCTTATACTTTCCTTGCTTCAGCAAATTGTTAGGAAGCTTCTGTTTATAAAATATTTGCTTTTACTATAATATTTGCTTTTACTTCTGCAGAGAAAGTATAATAGAGCTGGTAGGGTATTGGATGCTGCAATACCTTGCCTTTGCTTTTTGGAAGAGGTGCCAGATGAACACTCATTCCAGAGATGTAGGTACATTCCCTTTCAGGGTAAGCAGGAGCAAAGAAGTGGGAGAAGGCTGTGGAAAATGTGTGATTTAGAGTTCCTTGGTGTTGACTTTCTGAGATTCCTTTCCCTTATCACCCATTTAGGGGAGAGTTTATCTGATGTCAGCTGTAGGTCTAGACAGGTGTAGGCACTAGCTGGCAGATAGGAATTATTACCAAAGATGCCTCTGCATTCAGAGTTTACCTATGGGATAAAATAAAGGCTAGTTCAAAGCTCTTCTTTCTCTGCCTCTTTGAATTCTTCTTTTTTTTTTTTTTTCCCCGCCTTAACATTTATCTGTCTGTTTCACCATCATCCATCTATTCCCCTGCCTATGCACTGCATCTTTTTAGCAGCAGTTGTGGTCTGTGAAGTCTATGTAGTATCATGATGAGAATTCAGAATGACCCAGCGCTATTCTGTACTCGTTTCTTTTTTTTTTTTTTCCCCTCCATCCTGTGCCTGCTCCGTCAT
>VYZV01026134.1:33897-44768 GCA_013401275.1 Pandion haliaetus | reverse complement strand
GGGGGGGGGGGGGAACTCTAAAACAAATTACTATATTATCAAGAGAACTTAGAGCAAGCTGTTCATGTGTGTGTATGTGTAAAAAACCAAAAAAACCCAAACCAAAACAACCCAAAACTCAGGCATCTGAAAAAAAACATTGGTTTGGTAATCACAGTAATGCAACAAAAAAAATAAAGGCCTTTATCTCTATAAATTGAATAAGAGATTTGAAAAGATCTGTTTTCATTTTCAAGTTTGGTTATTGCAACTTTTTCTTCTCCCTAGCCTCCTATGAACATGCATTTGGACCTTTTACCCTTACCATGAAGCTGTGTAGACCTAGGAGTCTCACTAATCAAAACAAGTGTATTCGGCCTGTGGTTGCTGTATTTTGTATTTCAAGTGTTAATGTGGCTCACTCTGCAATGTCCTTTTCTGGTGATGCGCATGTATAAGACATCTCCACCTTTGTCCACCTTTATTTCTTTTTTGCAAAAACATTTATGTGTGTACCAAAGCCGTTAATTGGAAGTAAAAGGACCTAAACCACATACTTAAATATTTTTTGTGAGAGAAGTCTTAATAATTATAGAGAAAAAACACTGAACTGCTGTCCAAAGTCTTGACAAATGCAAAAAAGATACATACTATTTCTCATTTAAGCTAGTTTTTGAAGTCTCTATGGCTGCAGTTGAGAAATTATATGAAACAAGTGTAAATCTGCACATGAAGAATTTTACATTTTTAGGTGATTCTTGGTGACCATACTTGCTGGAATGCAGTTTTCCTTTTTCTAATGTGGTGTCAGACTGACTAGAGACTATTTTGTGTTTAAAATACTGACCTCACAAACCTTAATACATTTGGTTGATTGTTAACCCCACTTATTTCTACTCATTGGCAACTTCCAAGAAGCTCCTCAAAATATGGATTGCTTACTCAAAATATTTTAGTTATGGACTCCCCTTATAGACTACAATGTTATGAAAGACCTTATAAAGTGTAGTTCCTTAATTTTAACAGATCCTATTAATTTCATTATTGTTCATCATTATTCATTGCTGGAGTAGCTGAAGTACCATTAGCACTCAAACTGGAAAAGATTAAAAGCCAAATACTGCCAGGCTATACTGATTTAACTGACAGCCATCAACATGTATCACAGGACTCAGTTTTTCACTGAATTAATAGAGAAAAATACTCCTTTTAATTTCTCACAACAAATACACTTTTGTACAAAAATGATGACTGCAATATGTTTTCGACTTAAGTCTGCAAGTAGTGGTGGTCTTCATAGGAGCTAGATATTTACATACTTTTGTGGTCTTACTTTGGCACTTACTGATTGAAAACTAAAGCTTAGAATGGCATTCCTTCTTTGTATAGCATGGCAGTATTTTTCCCTTTATTGAATACATTTGCTTAAAGTAAAAAATTTACAAAAACATACATTCTTTGTCTGATATGTGGCTCTTTTTGTCTGACAGGGTAACTCCATCTTCTGAAAATCCCAATGGTGCTACCTGTAGTGTAAGTCAGGGAAAGCCCTCTTTAAGAAGAATAAAAGGGAGAATACACAGAAGCAAAAGTCTTGATAGCATTGATTTCTGTGAATTCACTGTAAGTACCATATCTTTTACATTTATCCTATATGAAGTTACAAGAATCCTGCTAATAAAGCTGTTGCCCCTCTTGCATTGGGTTTATCTCTTTGTCAGAATTAGAAAAGGTATTGTACTTAATGATGTTGTAATTGCAGTTCTACATTACCAAATGTTAAGAACAGTGATGTTGCTTGTATAATTAGTGATGCATAGCTGTGTTTTTGTTCTTCAGTAACCATTAGATAGAAATTTTGATGTCAGATTTTAATATTGCTGCCTGCGTAAGATGAAGAAATTAACTGGAAATGGAGTAAATGTGAAAAATGAAATATGTTTTCAAATTGACTTTTTATATTTAGATTTTGAAAGTTGCATTTAAAGTAGAATAGATTATTTTTTACAAAACTGATAAAATTATTTTAGTTGTATATGGCTATAATAGAGTACTAGAAAAACAAATACATGTTCTTAAAAGACGTGTGTGCTTCCAGCACTTAAAAGCTAGTATCACAGATGATATCTTACTATGGTTAAGTGGTACTGGTATACACTTATTTTCCTCTTTGGTTAGGGTGTAGATATGTTTGTCTTACAGTTTCAGAAAATTCAATGTGATCATGATTTCAGAGAATTTGTATAGGTGATGCTTTAGAGATTTCGCTGAACTGAGAGAAAACTGGAATAATTTTTTACACAACTTTTAATTCAGGAGGAGTTGTTTACATTCAAATAATGGAAGAAAAGACATTGTTAATATGAAAGAGTATGGGACATGGGGGTAGATTTCCTGCTATTTATACTGTTTACAAAATACTATAATTAGTCCTAAACACAGTATGTTTTCAAAAACTCATTGCTGAAAAACTGTTGAAAGTTACAACTCTCAGCTAAGTGGGGGGAATTTGGCCAAAACAAACTATATTCTGATAAATTAATATAATGTAGTTTTGTAATACTAAAGTAATGTCAAAGAATATGTTAAATCATAAACTGGTTATTAACTACAAGGATGAAAGAGGTAGATAGGAAATATGCGCTGCCTTTAAAATGTGCAAATCGGTAGTGATGTGGAGATATTGGCTGGCATTACATGGTAATATAAACAATGTAAGTTGTTCATATGCAATTTGGGAAAACATCTTTATCTAAAGCAAAACAACGGTTTGAGTGTGTTGCATCACTTGGTCCGATTTTTTTTTTTTTCTTTCTTTCTTTTTACAGATGATTCGATAGCATAATTGGTATTTTTTTTTTCTCAGGACTGTTCTGTTTCTAATTACGAAGTCTTGTAGTGCTCTCTCTGGGACAAAGAACTTGTTGTTTGCTGTTAAAGGAGTTAATGAAATTAGTAACAAGGATTTGTGATTTAGTGTATTGCGTGGTGTCCAGATACTTCTAGCAGTGTGGGTATTGCAAAGCCAGGTACCGTAGCTGAGGAAACACATTTGCAGTGAGCTCAGTTCTGTGCTGTCAGTAACTTGCATTGCCTAATTTAAAGCTAGTTTTGGTGTGTCTATGCAAACTGTTGTCACAGTGGTGATATCAGTGTAATCATTACCTTACTGAAGGTTAAAAATTCCCTTTGGGAACGAGATTACTGAGACAATAATTTTAGCTTGAGCTATATGGGTGTTCATCTGTGTGGTCCTATTAAGGAGTTTTATCTAAATCTATCTCTACTCTTGGGGCCTTCAAAGAAAAAGATTATAGCCAGCGGTAAAAGAGTATCTTGCATGCCATAGAACCTTTGCAAAGCGATTTGAGACAGATAATAATGGGGCATGTCTGTATCTGCAGCATACAAATGTGTAGAGTATGTACATGTATATGTATAAATTCATACATTAATATCTAAGTATTGATAATTAGGATGAGGAAAGGAAGCTCACTTTTCTGAGGTCTCATGTTAAAGGGTGAGTTTAAGTAGCTAAGCACACAAATCAGCGTTATAAATATGGATTTTCTTGCTGCTACATAATTTAGAATCACACTGAGATATTTCTTGATACTGTATAATGGTACTTTTATTGTTTTAAAATTGTGATTAAAAATAGATCTAAAGAAATAATTGAGGAAATTAGTATGCCTAAATCTTTCCAGAGTGCTCGCAGAACTGGAAGTTTATCATGTTAAGCACATTTTTCTAGTAAGAAGGCTCAGGTACTGACACAGAACAAAATTGAAAATAAAGGATTTAGTAGAAGTGAGAAATTCTTTTACACAATGAGGGGAAAGAACTTTTTAAAACTTTTCCTTTACAACTGTTTCATGCTGTAGTATATCCATTTTAGGCACAACAAAGATGACAAGTTTCATATTTAAATATGTGGATAACTTACATGCTGACAAACTCAAATTAATTAGAGCATCCAGTGAACTGTTGGTTTTCTTCATCATGTAATGAGATTGAGATCCATTAATAATTCTGAGTGTTACTGGATTTCACTTTAAAATAAGTAATGCCTATGTGCATCCCCAACTGATCTTTTCTGTAAACCTTTCATTCCCTATCACTAAGCAAATTCTTACTGATGACAAATCCTAACAGCAGAAAGACATAAAAAACAAGTTATGCTTTCTTTTCTCCAAGTGTGAAGAAATGTGTCCCCAGTGGGAAAGTTCTGGATTTCCATGCGATATGCACATATAAAAGTTCAGTACACGAAAATACTGTATTTAGTGCTTTACTGTGACTTCAGCTATGGCAGGCAATAAATTGGAGGAACCACATTAAGATAGGAGGCTCATTCAAAATCAGGGTTATTCTTTGCAAGGGAGGGACAACCAATGAAGAACGTAATGCATGTGTAAAATTACAGCAGAGGCCTAAGAGCAACTTGGTGGGAATACCATGGGTGCCTTCCGAGGGTTGTCTGAGACGTAATGCTGCCAAGTTTCTTTTTTACCACAGTTAATAAAATCGGAAGTTTGTGAAATTAATGGCTTTCAGTTATACCTGTGACTCTTGATATGGATGATATACTGAAGAATGCTAGAGAAGTCTTTGCCTATAAAACCTCATTATTGGATGGCCTACTGCTGCAATGACTTATTGCAAGCTTCAGGTTATTTGTGAGAGACTGTCAAAGCACGCGACTCCTGGTTGGTGCGTTGCATACCTGTGTTACCATCCCATAGCTGGCTCACACTTTAGTATCCTTAACATCCTTTTAGGAGGTATAAATTCTCCTGGTGGGACTCTGCAGGATTGTTGACAAAATCTGGTTTTTATTTTTTAGTGATACCTCTGCTGTCTTAAGTGGATGATACCAGGGTTTGTAATAGCGATGCCTCTCGTTACCATTTTGCTAAGACAGCAAGCGAGAAGATAAAGCGATGAAATAACGTTAAGCCATAGGGTGATAGTACAGCAGCTCCCTTAAAATGTGTATCCGTCTTCAACTTTTTGTCCTTTTTCTTTTCTTTATCCTCTCCATGTATTAGTGCTACCACTTAGATTAGGACCTGTTCCCACAAACTAGGTAAAACCTGTTTTATTGCCCTTCAGTTCTTGTTTAAGGAGCATCATTATGCTGTGCTTCCCCAGATATTAGCCCTTGAAATACTCAGCTTTAGTGGTATGTATAAAAAAAACCAACACCAAAACAAACCCTGTATTTTTTGTTGAATATTGGTAAATGGTTATCTGCAACCTGACTCCATGTTGCAGTAAACTTGGGAGAAAAGAGAAAGAACAGGATTATCAGCTCAGAGAAAGATGTGAAATACATACTACCTTGTAGCATTAGCTTGTCGTACTAATGTTCATTACATTCATATTTTAATTTTTATTACACTGAAGCAAACTGGCTTTGCACAAGCTATCCTGTATAGCAGTAGCACTTCTGAGTCCAATCCATCGACAGTGATTTTGTTGTACTAGGCATTGTGCAAACACAAAATGTTTATTCTCAATGACCTTACAATCTATTTATAACAATAGGTAAGATGTGAGTAACCTTTGATTCTTTAGCTGCATATGGCTCTCAAGCTGTTCAAGTGCTGCACCAGTGCTAGGGCTTCTGAAGGTCGCATTGGGATGTAGGTGCGTTTTGGGTCTGCCCTATGTGATAGAGCACTGGGGCGGCTGGGAAGTTGTCCTCGTGTGTGTAAACTACCTTGGGAGTCTATATGACAGGTCTGAGGTGTATGAATGGATCTTGTGGTTGCTGACTGTATGACAGATTTTGCATGTGGCACATAGCATTGCAAACATTGACCGCCCCTACAATGCATAGATGCAGAGAAATTGTTCCCTTCTTTCCCTGTGAGACAGTGATGATGTTTTGTGGGAACGACAGCAAGGGAGACTGAAAGCATTTATAAGGAGCTTGTCTTATGAGCTTTGAGGGTGATGGAATGTCTAAGATATCTTCTTTTTCATTTTTAGTATTGTAACTCTTTGATTGAATTTGAGGCAATATTAAAGTCAGCATCTTGAAATCTGTCTTTTGTTTAAAGGAATATGGACGTAAGACTTCCCTGCTAAAATCAGCCCTTGTGGAAGAAGGAGCTCTCCTTGGAAGTCAGAGCACTGCAGTTATTTACAATATGAACAAGTCCAGTTCTGCATATGTTCTGGAGGCAGCTGGTTCTAGCCTGCTCTCAATAAACATCCACACAGCAAGTTTTCAGTTAACCTACAGTCATAGCAAGGCAGATAATCTCCAGTGTACTTCCACTTGCATCAGGGTGGAATTCCAAGGAATAATTTTGCAAAATGTTATAGAAATGCTGAGTCTTCCCCCTCCCCCCCCCTTTCCATTCTTTTCTAGTCTTACCTTTTTCAGATGCACGTTTTTGTCTCCTCACCAAGTACTGACAATGAAGTGAATTTGGCTAGAATGGCTGTGTACTACTGTTTTAGAGGTCAGTGGATGTCAGCCTGCAAAATACAGAAGTAACACAGCAGAGTCAGAGATGCCAAAAAGAGGAGAAAAGGGAGACAATGAAGTACAAAGGGCAGTCTGAATAAAGCACTGTGGAATGGACGACAAAATGGAAGAGGCAACAAAGGAAGAGATAATCAGAAAGTGAGAACTAGCTAACGCATGATTGCCTTTTTTAGATAGGGGATGCACGTGTTCACCTATAAGGTTAATTTTTAGTACATTGTAGTAAGTGTTATGCCATTTTAGGGGTATGATATCTTGTATGCTTCCTTGCAGAGGAGATGTAGAAACTCTGTCTTTCTCTGTGCTTGCTTGCTCTCATTAGCAGGATGGAATGATTGACCTCACATGCTCTCTGTGGGGCTATGTGTGTGCCCAGCATGCTGTATGTGCAAGGAGGTGCATGTGCACCGGACTACTCTGAGAGCAGCTGCGAGTGAGTGTCTGTACATTATTTTGCTGCAGTTGTTGTTACCAGGAGTTTCACCTGCTTAATAATTTGTAATAAAGTTTCAAGGCTGTTTAGCAGCTTTAGTGATTAACTTTAATGAAAGGATGTTTGTGATGACATCCTTATTTCACTTCCCCAGTCTCTTTGGTAGATTTTTAAAGTATATGGCAGGCTGCAGAATCAATTTGTTGTTTGGAATGTCCTTACCAGTACATTTGGTAATTGTTGCTGTGATTAGCCCCACTCCCCACTGTGAAAAAATCTAGTGATCAAAATGGGATACTGTAGTGTACTGCTTAACTAGTTTGTAGAGCATATTGCTGACCAAGGCAATCTAGTCTGTACTGAAGATTATGGATTTATTGCAGTTTCTATTTTATTTAATCTAACCCAAACTCATCTTCCCTTTAAATCATCTTGTAAGTGGCCTCTGAGGTGGTAGATAGTATTCTCTAGTTTGATCCTCTACCCTCCCCACCCCAAATAAAATTGTTCTGGTTTTATACTTCATTTGTCTTGATTTTTTTCCTGCTGAGTATTTTAATTTTAATATGTGTCTGTAAAACTAGTAAAATGATAAATGAATAATAACACAAATAATATGTGTCACAGTTATTTCTTAGGATGGAGACACAAGAACTCTGACATGCCTTGAAAAGTCCTGCAGGTATTTTGGTCATATCTGTAGATTTGGAAGGAAGAATTCATTAGCACAGCTGGAGTCTTGTGGATGCCCTTAATTTGTTACTGTTCAGAGAAGTGTGGATGTTTTGCAGCTGTTTCCAAGATTTAAATCCTCTATAGTAGCTTAGACTTGCTTCACAATATTGTTGTTGTACTGCGACTCGTTTATTATAACAAAAATTTCATCTGTTGGTGGATATATGAACACAGTACTGACCTTATACAGCAAAGCTAGTTTGTTTTACCAAAGATAGTTTGAATTATTAAAAAAAAGTTGGTTTATTTAACCAATTAACACATTTTACAGTTAATTAAATGGAAGTACTTTACATCTGTCTTTTTGTACTCTACATCGGTTGAGTACGTAGAAAACAATGCAGAAAAATACATATTACTGGTTTTAACATATAGTTAATATTTTTAATTACAGAGAAAAAAATTAAAAAAATTAATTGGAACAATTTTTGAAATGTAATACTAATGGAAAAAGAAAAAAAACCTGCTGGCTTTTGATCCAAGATTACAACTCCACTGGGAAAGAGGTGTATATTTTCAGCATTGTTTATTCTGTCATCTTGCTTTTTATTTGCTTTTTATTTAAAAAGAAATCTGAAGTTTTATGGAAGAACTATTCTAAATGTCGAGGCAAATTATTAAGTCTCAGGCATAATACTAGGTGAAGCTTATGCAGCCTTAAGATTAACCTAAGGATGTTAACCATAAATGAACAAGTAATTTCATTTGGTAAATTTTAAATTGTGATTAACTTTGATTTGTGTTTCTGAATTGATTCAGACTGATTGATTTATGGTTCTGAATAAATTCAGCTCTCCAGTTTAAATCGACCAAGCATATTAACTCTATAATAGTCATTATACCAGCAACTGGATTTACATTTCATTTTAATTAGAAATGTATTTTTGTTTTAGGTTATTTTTATTTCTTCTCAGAATGGCATTACGGCAGATGGAGCTGTACTGAAATACTCTTTGGCATTTGTTAGAGTAATACCTGGTTGATTACTTCAACACCATGATACTTTGCATATAATTGTGACTTGTCAGATCTCTCTTTTCTTAAGAAAACGTCGAAAGATATGTAGGCTGTTGTGTAGTTTGTCTTTAAATTACATAGTATCAGATCCCTTTTGTGTGGTTGTATAGGATGCTACTGTAACATATTTAGCCTCAATATTACAGTGCACATGCTGTTACCTTCCAGTGAACTGAAGCCCCAAGCAGGATGAAGGTGCAATTGTTTGTCCTTCAACTAGCCCAGGAATCCAGGGAAGCAGAGAGGTGATTGAGAATGACCACCATCTCTGTTTTTGAGGTACCTTTGTGAGCTCCTTTGAACGTCTTAATTTCTGAACTGGATTCTGTATGCATCCATCCACATGATGATCAATGTCGTATTAAAGTAATTTGATGGGATGACTCAGGGAAAAGAATAACATTTATTATAAGTATAAGCTTCTTTAGGTAAATGCTAATCTAATTTTTTTTTCTGAAAATCAGTGTTTCTTGATATAGATTAGATACATTAAGATTTTGTTAGGCATTACATATTTATGTACTAAATAATTGTTTCTGTCCAAAAGAATTTTATGTGGATCTGAACTGTTTTTTAGTCTTAAGTGCTTTCATTCCAGAAATTCTTTACTGATTTATTTCTAGCATAAAAGTTAAGATTATATTGCTCAATCTGTTTTCCTGTTATTGATAGATTTTATTTGTTTGACCTTTCTCCACTGTTGTGCTCAGAGAGGCAGGCTGGTTATATATGAGGAAACAAAGACTGCAACAATTTCTGTTGCAGGCTTTCAGCCTTGCGCTTAAAAATAGCAAGTAACAGGAGCGTCAGTTTGAATGGCTTTTCAAATATATGACTAGAATGTATGTGCTGCGAATTCTAGTAGCATGTCTGTTTTAATATTTTTTGTTGTTGTTTTTTGGGGGTTTTTGGATTTTTTTTCTTTTTTTTTTCTTTTTTTTTTCTTTTGCCAATGTTTTTGGCCTTACCAGAATTGTTTCCCCTTCGAAACTAGAATTTGTGAGTGATTAATTCTAATGGTCTTTAAAATTTGGTTTTTATTATTAAAAAAAAGTATGTGTTTGTCTTTGTTCACAAAAACAGCTTGGAATTTACTGTCATGAAATACGTGTCTAAATATGGGCACCATTGGCCAGTCTGCAAAGTTATAATAATTTCATGGAAATAATAATGATCCTATAATGCAAGTATAATCAGCCTCAGAATGCGGTGTTCAGTGGGGCAGAAATTTTTCTTGCTACTTTTTCCATGGAAAAAATGGAAATGTTTCCCATGACCTTGAGGCACTTAGTTTCTGTTACTGTCTCAGAAACAGGATCCCTTGGTCCATGCCTGGCAATGGTGCAGGAACCCTTCTGGTTAAGGATGAAATATTAGTATTTCCCACCACTTAGAACTTGTCTGTGCACTGAAATGAACAGAAGAATATTTTCTTCCTGTAATAAGGGAATTGATCTACATGAAAAATCAGAGTATCGTCATAACTTATGCACAAAGACAATAACCATAGTTATAGTTAAGGTCTTCAGATTTTCAAGTTTTTAAGCAACGAGCCTTTCACTAAGGGAGATTCTCTTAAAGTACCCATCTGTTGGTATTCTCACCAAGCAGCGTTTCAGTCAGACAGGCCAGCTTGGTATGGAGGTACTTTTGGAGTTTTCCAGAGGAACACGTACAGACTTCCTTATAAACAATGCAGACAGAATGTCTGCAAATGTTGCATCCATACTCAGTTTTGTTTTGATAAGCTGGAAGGTGCACTTAGTCAAATACTAAGTGAGAAGCTGAGAGGCGAGCTGGGCAAGATCTTGAAATACATTTGGCTTTATTAGAAGGTCTTTGAAAATTCTTTTTTTTCTTAAGTTATGATAGAAGAAATACTAATCAAAGTATTCTATAACTGTGACTTAGATACCCCAGTCAGAATTACTACCAGAACAGTCTCAAAGAGGGTATTTCACAGCACTGGGTTATATTTTTTTCTTTACGTTTTGAAGAAGNTGTTGGCTAAACTCTGCCTGTCAAATTATACCACCTCTGCCAGTAGCAAGCACCTCCAAGAGCAGGGCCTGACCCTAAACAGGCAGTCCTTCAACAACAGTTGTAAAATGTCATCGTCACCCTGTCAAGGTCTGCTTTTACCAACTTTTTTTCTTTGCTCCCTTAGAAGTCCTGGTGGGTGCTCCGGAATGTGTCATTTATCAC
>VYZV01026134.1:0-24350 GCA_013401275.1 Pandion haliaetus | reverse complement strand
CTTCTACTCTTACTTTGCTATTTTTGTCTTTTTATTGCCATATAGTGTTCAGGCCTCGTTAGTGCTATCTTGCTTCACTTTTAATAGATTTTCTTTAAATCCATTAATATTCTAAATGGGATTAGTCTTTCTCATGTCCAAGAATCAGAAGGGAATCCTCAGAAGGCGGATTGTGGATTGTTACGATTTAAAAATCAGAGTATTGCTCCTGCTAGTACAAAATTTGAATTCTTGGTAAACATTCATCCCTCACAGGTGTGAACAGAGGTGTCTGTTGAAAAGATCTGGCACGGAGGTTAGAGAGCAGAGATTTAAGCTTTTATGCACACTCCCTTTTTTTGTCCTTGTCATTTGGAGCATGATTTTGTGGAGTTGTGTTCTCAGGCATTTGCAAAAGAGGACGCAGTAGGGTAACTGTACGGGTAACTAGATTTTTACAGATTTCTTATGGTATGCCACGTCTGCAGGCACAGCTCAGGACTTAAGGTGCAGAGCACTGCCGTTTGGTTTGGTGGGAGGAATGTGGTATAGCCACAATAAAGGTTCTCTTACCCTGAGTTGGATCACAGGTTTGCTGGTGCTTTCAAGGAGATCTAGCTTGAAACCTCTATTTATTCTGACTATATTTTTGATACAATCATAAAAGTAATAAGAAGATTGTCATTGTTTTAAATGGTTGGGTTACAGGAAATCCTTGAAACTCCCTACATTTTTGGATTCGTGTTTTAATTGGGCTAGTTGGCTTTGCTTTCACCAACTTTTTGCAATTTGACAAGCAGCAGACAGTAGGACTGGGAAAGACCAGCGAATTTAGAAATGCAAAGCTGCTGACTTGCAGTTACTGTTTACCAGCAAGCAGGAAGGGGTTTATCTCATTACTTTTCCCTTGAGGTCTAGGCCCAGCCCACACACATACCAGAATATTTAAATACGTATAGAAACTATTTTCAAACCCTTTTGAATCAAGTTTTTTCTCACTCCAGCTGGCTTCATTTCTGTGTCTTGGCCTCTGTTGGGTTCCTGTGGTGAACTTGTAATTCTTTCATTAGTGCTTCTTTAAGGAAGGCTACAAAATCTGCTGACAGAAAGAATTTTGTCAGTTGTATGAGTAAATCTTCTTTAAATGTTAAATTATGTTCTAGGTACATCATTCTTAGTATCACTTCAAGGCTTAAGTTCACTTTCTATGCCGGAATGCATCAGAATGTTGTATAGCATGAATCATGAAGAAACCTGCAGACTATCTTTGAAAAATTATTTATACTGTGTCTCTTGTTCTGAACTGTAGATCTGAGAATGTTTTAAACAAGGTTGAGTTGTCTAAAACCATTAGTGAAAGAAAACCAGGGACCTGGAACTAGAAGATGAGTAATTTCTGTGACAAATAATTCAGAGGAACTTATGAATATTCTCTGGAAATTTTTTAACCTTTGTCTTTTATCTCCAAAGAATCTAAGATTCCTGAAAACACTAGTGATTTCACCAAATAGATGTAGTCATTTTTAGCTTTGGAGCCAAATCTGCTGCCTCTAGATGGAGAGTTACGCAACTGACTGGTGAAATTCATTTGACATTCTTTCTTATAAAGAGTGGAAGGTGCAATAATAATCCAGTTTGGAACAGAAGTGTGCTCAGGGTTAAGCATGTAGGTAGCTCACTGAGGTGTGAGGTTCCATCACAGATAAACACTGTCTTCTTTGGAATCTTCTGTTTCAGAAAACAAAGTGTTTTCTTTCCTCACATTGAATTCTGTTTGATTAGGAGTGTAAAGATCTCTGTGATGCTTTGTAGAGAAGACAGAATGTGTAACAACATATGGTGATGAGAATATAATAGCTACACAATGAATCTTTCTACGCTGATACATATTACCAAAATTAATGTTAACATTAAACTTTAAATATTTGGGTTTGTTACTCGTGTTTATGCAACACTCCATGGGCACTGCAGGGGTAACTGCCTGGTGCATTTAGAGAATTGAAAGGAAGGGCAGCTTTAAAAATAGTAGGATGGGAGTACAGCTGGGTTGGATGGTGACCAAGCTTCTCAGAAGTCCTTTAGTGACTCACTGTCACAGCTGTCTCTGCACTCTTGATTCCCAAGCAGCCGCTCTCCAGGACAGCCACACTGCTGACCCTGTAATGTATCAGAGCTGACTCCAGCTGCTTCAGAACTATATGCAGCTAAAGAGCCTCATATTGGTCCCTCTGCCATGGATTGTTCAAGTCTGTTATGTCTTGTGATTGTTGGGTGTTACCCGACTATGGTATGTAGGTATTACAAGGCAAGAAGCATATCCCTGTGATAGTCCCTGTGTGAGAATTCATACAAGTATGAAATATAGATACTTGACATTTTTCTGAAAATCTCTTCATGTGTCACTGCAATTCTACAACAAAACCTGTTCTCTGAAGTTCAGCTTCAGTTCTTAGTAGGCATTGAGCTTTTAGCGATGAATACTGATTAACGTGACTGACTTTCTGTGCAATTTGTTTCCAAACCAATTTTTTGAATTGGAATTTAATTTTTTGTCTCTGCTATGTGTAAGGTATTAGCCCTTTACTGTTTTTATTTTATATCACATTACACCTTTTTTCTTCCACTGTAACAGAAAAATCGATGTGAAAGCATGAATCTCATAATCCTTGTTCCTCCATTTAGTGCTTTGATTACATCATAGATTTTAGCATGCACAGAAGACACAAGCACTGAATACTTTTCTCACTGTGAATGTCTTTTTGCGTACTGCCATCACAATTGCCTCATGTGCATTTTTTTAGTTGATGTTGATTCTTACTGACCTTAATCCCTCTTCTGAAGAGAAATGCCTGTCGAACCTTGTAATACTGTCAAAAAGCATGAAGTTCAGAGAATCATAGTCTAGTGATGGAAAAGTCCTGTTAGGTCATCCAGTGCCGTCTCTTGCCAGCACAAGATTCTCCACAGGGATACTCTCTAATGCTCTCCCTGCTCAAGAATGGTCTGTAGTTCTTCAGCTGGAAACCCAGAGACCGACCCTTTGTACATATAAATGTCCCATTGCAACGTTTCTCCTCTGTATTTGCTTAAACTGTGGCCTTGAGACCATTTGGGTAATAACTGATTGTTGACCCAGGGTATCTACATGTGCATGTGGCTGTGGTGTATCATATCCAAAAGGCATGAGTGAATACTGGCAAAACAACAAAATATTACCAGTGTCTGAAGGGACACGTGACTGAGCAGACTAGCATCCTATTTCTGCACTAGCAGGCAATTCTTGCCAAGAAGCTGAGTATTACTGACTGTAAGGGTCTGTAAGGAACAGTCTTTCAGACCTCTCTAGCAGATTTCTAAACTGTACAGCCAGTCATTATACGTTTAATTTCTAGACTGTATGTTGTAACTGTATACTAGACAGTCATGTTGCAAACTGTAAGGACAGTGGCTGCCTTGAATTACGATGCATATAATTAATCCTTAAAATAACTGTCTTTTCCAATGTAGGAAAAAGCTTTAAAGGGATACCTACAGTATAATTTTTTTTCTGTAGTGGTTTGATTTAACTATGTACAATATAGGAAAACTAGTGCTTCAAAAGCTTAGAATTTATGATAGAACATATAATGTGCCTTTTTAAAATTGTGTTTAGTCTCAAGGTGTGTGTTTTCCTGTTACAAAAAATGCTGAATTTTAATATTTATGTACTACATATTCTAACAGTGAAAATAAAAAGTTCATGAACTTAAAAGTTAGTTTAATTGTGCCAAAGGGAAAAATAGACAGCCTTGAAACATTTTTTTTTTTCTCCAAACATCTTCTGAGAAGACTATGTCTACCTCACTTTGTATCATCAACCTAATCTTTTGATGAGAACTACCTCTTATTAGGTCCCTCAGGACTGAGTTCTTTGAGTTGCTGAACACGAATCAGCATAGCTCATAAACAGATTGTAAAAAGGTGATTCATACTGAAGATAAATTTTAAACTTTGTAAGGAAATGCTGGAGTAGAGACAAGTATTGAGAATACCTCTTTTCGTATTTTCGTAGATACATGGTGAAATCTATGTGTGCGGTCCTCTTGTGAATTATTGGGTGTATTGTGCTATGTGAAGTATCAGTTCTATGATTACATCATTATGACAGGTTCTACTCTCAAAATCCTTAATAAAAATTGATAATTGAAAATAAAATATAAAATTCAGTATGGGGAAAAGTATCACGACATGCAGAGCTAAGAGCAGAATTGAGGCTAAGATTTGTCTTGCAAATGTAAACTGCTATATCATAAGAAGCATGGAAATTATGTAGATGCAGAAATCTGGATTTTCTTAAAATATTAACTTTTATCAGTCTCAGTAGCAGCAGAAGAAAGATTAGATGAAAAAAATATGCTTCAGTTTGAGCAGTCGCAAGTAAATCATTGTTACAGAAAATTTTCTTTTTTTTCTCAGCCTAGGTTTTGAATTTACTGTCCATGTGGAAAATGGTAAAAATAGATAGGGTTTTGAATACTCAAGTCCTTAGTTTATTATGTACTCTTAAAACTTTGAGAGCAAAGTAGTTACTTGAAACAAAAATGTCATGTAATTTATGAAGTTAATGGAAGGTAAAACTTTTGACATTCCTTAAATTTTAATCCCTCTGTAGTGCATGTGATTTCATGTGATCTCTCACCCTCTGAGAAACTGCTTCATTATCTTGCATAACAGTTTGGCAGATCTCCATCTTTGCTCTACTGAATAAAGGAATAGTGTTTCTACAGCAACAAGTTTGAGAATTTACAAGCTGGAGAAGGAGCTCCAAGTTTAAAAACCAGTTCTTAAATAATCACTTGTTAGATGCCAAGCTTTTTTACTGTAGTCATATTGCTTTTAATATTATAATAGAGTAGGAGCTGAAGTAAAAAAAAAATTTTTGCAAAATATTTAGAAGCTGTTTTCTTTCTTATAATAACAAGCTGGTACTATTTTCCTCTGTCTTTAGAATCAGCACTTTAATGTTGGTTTAATTATATTTTGTAGTTTTCAGTTGGTAACTTCATTCTGGTCTCTTTTCTAACTTGTGCCAGTATAAACAGGATCAGAAGCAGATATCTGTTATCATGACAATTTTATTCTGTTGTAGAGTTACAGGTTTCTTTTTTACCCAAAGAAAGAATCGTGTTAACATTTTATTACCTAACCTCTGTTTCTACAGGGTGGGTTTTTTCCCTGCACACAGTTAAAGTTAGGACATGACATTTTTTGGGGAAAAAAATCTATATTTAAGACACAAAAAATCTAGACCTATAAATTTCAGTTCAAAATTTGTCTTTCACGTACGAAGAATTCCCAGGGAGTGGCTGAACTTTTGTGGTGTCTCTTTGTAGGGGAGGAAGGCTGCACAAACCGATTCTGTGTGTGTCTCTGCTATGCAAGTAATCTGAGCTCAGTGTCCAGTGTGAAAAGAGGCTACCCTGATTCACTGCCTGCAGATCACATATAGAAGGTTGCACTGGGCTGTTGTCAGACTGAGAGGTCTGACAACATGTGTCAGAAAAATTTTGTGCAAGGGCCTGAAGCTTCCCATGGCATTGGAAATTTAGAAAGACCCTGTGAAAAATCACAAGACAAAATTTCTATTCAGTTGCTATTGGGATATGCAGATAGCACTCTATACTTTACTTGCTGTTTGGGGTTTTTTTTCTACAGGGACAGATTTAGCCATATACAGTTCAGAAGTTCGATTAATCATAGAATCATAGACTCATTTAGGTTGGAAAAGACCTTTAAGATCATCGAGTCCAACCATCAACCATGCCCACTAAAGCATGTCCTCAAGTGCCTTGTCTACATGCTTTTTGAATACCTCCAGGAATGGTGACTCAACCGCTTCCCTGGGCAGCCTGTTCCAATGCCTGACAACCCTTTCAGTAAAGACATTTTTCCTACTATCCAATNCCTCCTTTTCTCCAGGCTAAACAACCCCAGTTCCCTCAGCCCCTCCTCATAGGACTTGTGCTCCAGGCCCCTCACCAGCTTCTCTGCCCTTCTCTGGACACGCTCCAGCGCCTCAATGTGTTTCCTGTACGAGGGGCCCAAAACTGAACACAGTACTCAAGGTGCGGCCTCACCGGTGCCGAGTACAGGGGGACGATCGCTTCCCTGCTCCTGCTGGGCACACTGTTCCTGATACAGGCCAGGATGCCCTTGGCCTTCTTGGCCGCCGGGGCACACTGCTGGCTTATATTCAGCCGGCTGTCGACCAGCACCCCCAGGTCCTTTTCCGCCGGGCAGCTTTCCAGCCACTCTTCCCCAAGCCTGTAGCGTTGCATGGGGCTGTTGTGACCGAAGTGCAGGAGCCGGCACTTGCCCCTGTTGAACCTCATACAGTGTCCTGTTATTGATAATTCTAATTTGTAAATGCCAGATTTTAAAGGAAGCGTGTCCCGTTTATGCAGCAACTCCAAACCTGTGTTGTGACTCCTCTTACTGTTGGGATCCAATTGTAACACTGGTAAAGAGTGGCTGTGCGTTCTTTAGGACTGAAAAAAACAAGGCACTTGGCTAAAGAATGTTGTGTGTGGGTGCATGTGTGGAAACTAGAGGTCACATGGATTGGCTGAAAATGCCAATCTGAAATATTTATTTTACTAGTAAACAAATCAATAGCAATCACTAAAGGTTTCATTAGATTAATAATTTACATTCATGTAACGTGATTGATTCAGTTATTGTGGATGCACTTGAAATCGTTTCAGCTACACTTACATAGTTTTAATTTAATTTAATGAATTAATGGATGAATCTAATTCCTCAGAGTGTTATTGAAATTGATTTGAATGTGTCTACACTAACCTGGATATGAAAGTAGTTTAATTAATTTAGAACAGTACAGCCAAATAATTCACACGTACAGCTGTAGCTGATACTTCTGTGTACACTGTCTCTGAAGTGGTGTAGTATCAATTCCAGTTAGAGTACTTTTTCAAACTTAGTGTATGACCGAAGGAGTGGACAGCTTTGTTCATTCCACAGACATCCTACCCAAAACATTATCAAATAGATTTCAAAAATCGTCAGAGACATTCGTACCCTGATTCGCTGTGTTCTGGTGTAGTAATTTTGGCTAAGATGTGAGTGCTGCACTAGTGATAGCAATTGTACACCAAGGAGTCAATCCATTAATCTGAAATAACTGTATTCGCTATTGGTCCAGTAAGTTTAACCACCTGCACAGGCTTTTTGCTATCTATGAAGTAATCAACACACAGAACATTCCTCAATTATTGCTGCATTAGCTGCTGAGTTGGAAATTTCATCTGCCTCTTGGACATGGAAATGTAAATCTTGAGAGAAATTAGGGGATTTACACTCCTAATTTATCACTTGATTCCTTTGTTCTGATAGACTACCACAGTAAGTGAGTAGTTCCTACCATGAAATGGAGTAGAATTAAAAGCCAGTGGAACTTTACCACAAGAAGGTAGGTTTGGCTTTGTCATGGGAAATGGAGAAACAAGCCCCCTTAATATGTATGTGAGTAGTGTATTTCTTTGCTACAGCAAAGGGATGAGCTTGCTTACAGTTCTGTTGATGAACTGGTGGTCTCCTTGGGATACCAAGGAAATTTCTGTTAAGTAACAGTGGACTTGCCAACGTACAACTGAAGTACTGGTAGTAAGACTGGTCTTTTAAACCAAGATAACTTGCTATTGGCTAAAAATAAAGTTTATAGATATGACAGAATGGGCCCTGGTGGCAAAACATGCCATTGGGACCCACAAAGGCTGTAAACATTTTATGATATATGCCAACTCCATTTAGATTTTATTTTTAAAAAAAGAGGGGACAAGTGGATGCAGCAGACTGATGTAATACTTGATTTATACTTTATATAGAATAAGGGATTTTGTGATGGACATGTTTGAGGGTGTATACTGCCCACTTTAAACAAATAGATCTGACTGCAGTCACATTTAAAAGATAAGCCAAATTTGTCGGAGTAGACTAGTGCTTAGTGAGCTTTTCTACTTCTGTTTCTACTTTTGATCTACTTTTAATCGCCCCACTTCTTATATTTATCACTAACGTACATGGACTGAAAAATTAAAATTCTTGCCAAAAGGCAAGATGCCACCCTTAAAAGTAGCTTCTGTTGGATCTGTCAGTTGATAACTAAGTAATGCATGATTTTTTTCTAGGTCATTTGAGCATATGAGGCAAAGATCTTGCTGATGGTGCGGCTGGTATTTTTTTGTCCTATGACATCTTACCAGCTAAAAGATTTCTTTCTTAATTTGAAGATGAGTGAAATATTCAGGAAGTACAAGGCATGAGATGTGTACATGGCATATTGAGGAAAAATATTTTTTAAAAAAAGCAAGAAGATAATCAAGGGCTAAGAAAATATTTTTTGAAATGAGATGGTGTGGAGAAACAGACTCTAAAATTAGATAGGTAATAAAATAATGCTCACAGCAATAACTGAAACACTGAGAAGTGATTAAACAGACTGAAAAACTGAAAGAACCACTTTTTAAAAAGCAGCCCTGATCATAACTGCATGGAGAAAAGACAAGGACTAACTTAAAAGAAAGCACGGGAGAAAAAAGTGCTCTTTCTCTATTGTACATTTGACGTTAGTTGAGCAGTGCAAAGTACCTCTTGAAAACAAGCTAGGAAGTACTTCCTTGCAGCAAGCCTTTATCCATCTTAAATATGCAAAAATTATAAAATACCATTTAAAAACAATTGTATAGAAGGCTGTCCTTAAGTAGAACCATTATGCAAACCTAGAAATACCACAGATTCCCGGCATTCTTATTCTGTTAGTACTGCAGTTGGTCACTCTAGGCTTTGTTAAGGAGTGAGAGGACCTGGGCAGGGCTGTGTTTCAATCTGTGATGTACTTGCAAGACTTTCCATATCAAGAAAGCTGCATGTCAGAAAATTTCTCCACCAGGAATGGCTCTTAGGACAGTGAAATTGTTGTTACCAGCCTGCCAAAACAAATCCCAGTAAGGAAAAGTAAACAAATCCAGCAAAAGTAGAAGGGTAACTTTTTGCTTTCCTTTTATTATTCCCACAGGGAAAGGTGGAGTCACAGCGAATAATAGTACATGTTTCCTTTAGCATTTAGAGACAAGTTGATTCTACTAGCAGAGTAAATATCCTGCATTCCATTAATGTCTTGCAGTTTGTATTTCAGAGTGATTTCAGAAGTGGAAACTCTTCTTTGAATTTTAAGTCATAGCATGTCTCTTTATGGTCTTTTTGTAAGAGAAACAACAGCAGGAAGTTCAGTTACAAAAATTACTTTATAATCTTTAGATTCTGATTGAGATTTTTCATTTTGTTTGAAGTTTTAAAGCAAATGATACAAGTGATGTAGCTTAATTTAATCACAGTTATGATCTCTAGACACCTTTGTAGAAATAAATAAGGCTTACGTGGCATCTTTGAAATATAAAAGACCTGTCCACTTACACAGCTGCCACCTAAGACCAGCTTTCAGGATTAGCAGTTTCACGTAAAACTACCAATTTTGTATTTTGGTTTTCCTTGTAACTGGCTGTAGATAGTTTAATACCACCATGCCTGCTGGCCTATACCAAATTCCCTCTGGCTCTCAGTGAGATTCTGTGAGTATTGTGGATCCAGATATTTGAATCTTTAGTGTAAATATCGATTTCAAAGATACGAAAATGCAAGGGCCAAATTAAACTTCCATGAGTTTTGGTAGAATTTGAGCAGTCTTAGAAAGAGCTTGTTCAGTATCTGTAAGAATGACCTGGCAATTTAGTCACAATTCTGCAGGCAAGTGGGAAAAACAAGTTGTGCTAATAATGGTCATTTTCTTTCAGTCTGCTCAAAATACGTCTGTAAGTTGAAGAGGTCAAGCAAAATGTTTTACTGATGTCTCTGCTTTTTTTCCTCATTATTTTAATCTCTTGAGTTGAAGCCCTATTTCAGTTTGCAGACACCACCCCACTGTTCTGTATTTTCACAAAACAACAGAGTTTTTTAGAGATGTTTTTGCTACTCCCACAATGATGGTCTAGCATGAAGTATTATGCTTTCCAATCTTATATAGGAAGCATAATGTACATTCCTGTCATACAAAACATGGCAGGTTATATATGTTAGGTAAACTTTTTTAATGTTTCCTAAAATTATATGCCTGCCTTTCATCATGCTTATTTTTAAATGTAAAATGTATGAGGCGGGGCTTCTGCGCTCCTTACTTGATTTTTGGGAATCACTTTTTACGTTATACGGTTATTTCAGAGGAGATTTCAAAGTCCCATGTCAGAACAGTCCTACCTCACGCTGCAGTTAGCTGAAAGAAAAATTGCCTAGTATCTGCAGCATTCTTTCAAAGCATTTTTCCTACAACATATCTTTCAATTGATTGCTCCTCTTGTGGAATTATTCTGTAGTTTTAATTGAGGAAGAATAAGAAATAATACGACACTCTTCATGTAGTGGCTCGTGTGCTGAACAGTCACAACATTTGGAGCCTTGCCAGTTGGTTTGCCACTGGAAGAAAAAGTTACAATCTAGACTGTAGCATACTTTCTGAAAGTGACTTCATTGCCTAATGATCAGTCATCTTTATCTGGAATAAAGATATCTACAGATGGTGAGTATATAATCTCCTTCAGCCCAAGTATCCGTAGCTCAAGAAAAATTACATCAAAATCTACCTTAGATACAGAAATTGAGAAAGCAAGCTCTCTTGCAGTTTGTATGAAACCAATTTGTTGTGTTAATAGTAAAGTCTTTCTTTGGAGGCTGAAAATTAGCTATATGTTAAGGAAAAGCACTGCTGAAACCGAGAGGTGCAGTGCCATCCAGCAATTTCCAACTTAATGGTGTTTACTGTTACTTGCAGTGGTAGCATTGAGAGACCTCAGCTGGTGATAGTGTCTAATTATGCTAAGAGCTCTAATTGTTTGTATATGTAGTAAGAGGCAGTTCCTGCCCTGAAGAGCTTACACAGTTAAATATAAAAGATGGACAAAGAAAAGGAAGGAAACATGCAAATATTTGTCAGCGAGGGCAATGAGAGAACTAGGAATGGCATCCATGCAGGATGCCACTGGATCTCTAGGCCAGTGGTCTGTACACTAAATGAGAGTGCCTTAGGGAAAAATAAAAAGTAAAAAAAAAAAAAAAGAGTTGAAGGAGTAAACATGTTCTTTTATTTTGAGAAGGTCAATACACAAAAATAGATTTTCCTAGCTATTTCTTTTACACAACTTGAAGTAGAATGTCTCTGGCCTTCCAAATGCAACCCCTAGATTTAATTCCTGATGATTTATGTGGAATATATATTAATATATATTAAAAAAAAGCACTGTCCCGAGCAGACAGTGTTTGGATTGAGCTTTTCTGGAACATCAGAAAAATCCTCCAGATGGCAGAATAACTGCTTCAGTGAATATACAGTAGATGGGGATATAGTTTATCTCTCACTACAAAACATTCCTGTTTTCGAATTAGTATCTGATAATTAACTGATTTTTTTGAAAGCAATTTTGATCAGAGCCTGTGGGAAATTACGCAGTTTAAGTATTTGTTTGTTATGATCAGAGTGCTGATTGAGTACCTTACCTTTGTTCTATTCTTAAATAACTAAAAGTCAGAAAGAAACTTATTTATATATGTGGAATGGCTTAAACGATTTCATTAACAATACAAAGAAGGTGGATATACTAGGAGTATGTGGGATATTTCCAGGTCACATTTCACATTCCATTTATTACTGCCCAGCATAGCAATAGTGGTAGGAAAGCTTCAAAATTAAACAGAACGTGAAGCAAATTTGGTTTTGACACTTATTTATCTTTTACTTGGTGCACTGTAATTGCCAAAGAAAAAACTTCCATCTCTTCAGAAATCTCCCTTGCTTAATGTCTCTTCAATAAAGTTGTGTGGAATCATAAATTTGATACAGAATTTGTCACATATGCCATCTTCATATGTTTTGACTCTTCTTGTGCCTAGCATCTATCACAGCTTCTTAAAGACACATCTCTGGAGAATGCATAATCTCTTCGTATTTTCAGGATTTCTCATTCATTATCCAGTAATATAGACTTAAATTTCAATAGAGAAGGTCATATCATGAAATTATTAAATATATTTCAGGTTTCTTCTAATGCAGTTTTGCTGCTGAAAGCAGCAGGAAAAAAAAGGGAATTTTTGTAACTCTCCAAGTCCTTACAGATCATCAGCATATATGCTGCAGGTAAGTGATAGTCCATCTGCCACAGAATGAAAGTATTGATGCCATTTTGGCTTCTTCGTTTGCGGAGAGGCAGCAGGTAGATGGATGCATCCCTCCACTACTGCTTCTGAGTCCTGCATAATGGTAAATGATTTCTAAAACAGCATTTTGATAAATAAAACATGAAATACTCTTGAAAGATGCTTGTCCAGAGTTCTTCCTTGTTTAAGTACAGCATTTGCTTTGAGAGACGTTTTGACACATCTGGATGCACAGCATGTTAGCTGAAGGCAAACAGACATTGCAGTGATAAGGGACAGCTGGGTCCTGCTGGCTCAGCACACTGGAGGCTTGCACTAAAACGCTGACACTGCATCATGACCACAGTTCCCAGGTGATCACTCCATTGCCTGTGACATTAGAAATCAGCAGAAAGTTGGCTGAGAAGTCATTCATGCAAACTCAGAGAGAGGGAGAGAAAGCAAAAGAGAAACCACAGCTGACCCTGGAGAAGAGGCAAATTGGTAAGTTTCTCCATTGCAGAAGTTTTGGCCAGTTCATTCCATTCCTCAAATAAAGTTAGAGGTGAGTTCAGATTCAGGTGTATACATGCTGTCAGTCTGCCTTGACGTCAAGAAATATTTAAAAAACCACAATAAATTTTATTTAAATTGACATAACCTGTATAAATGCGTAGGACTTTTTTCATATTGGCTCTCATTCTCTCTATCCATTTTTATCTTTTTGCTGATTCCAGGGGAATCTGCAGAAGGAGGGGAAGGAACACGTACACTTCCATGTGGCTTATAGCCATTATTTATCGTCTCTGTATGCAAACACGTTCAGTGGTTCTTTTGATAGGTAGAAAGAAAAATTTGGAACACTTGATCAACTCAAGTCTTTATGTGAATTTTTTTGCTTTACCATGGGTTTTATAGTTTGGCACGTAAAAGTTGAAATAAGTGCAGAAAGGAAGAAAAGTTCATAAATATTTTTTAGGTTAATGGCATATTACATTTAGTAGGAGCACTAAAGCAATTCCAGAGGGTTTTTATTTGTTCAGAATTCTAAGTGTAGAATTAGGCCCTGGGACCTCATGCTTGTAAGTAGTTTGCAGACCAACAGTAAAAGTGATTGAAAAGCATTAATTCCTGCATTAATTTCAAAGGGGCATGTATGGCTGCTCAAAATACCAACAAAACTGTGGTTAAAATGAGAAATCATGTTCGGAGACAAACACTTTTCTCTGTTGCGTATCTGGACGAAAACAGGCAGAGTGTGTACAAATTGAAGTTTGCCCTTAGCATTTTTTATGTTTAATCTAAATTAGATGCCTTATCTGCCAAAGTACTGCTTTAACAATTCAAAATGGACACCTGTGAAGTGCAGTTCTCTTGGGAAAAATAAGAGCTTGCCAAAGGAAAGATGTTAATGTGTGCTGCTTGCTACAGAGAGGTGCTACAGTGGCAGGGGGGTAGGTGGGGGAAATCACTATATCCACTGATTTGGCAAATAGTTAAAAAGGTATTGTCTTTTATTACACTGTGCTTTAGCAAGATAAATCTATAGTATATAATATCCCAAAATTAAAATTAGAACTCATTAAATAGTGCATAGTTAAAAAAATTAAAAACCAGTGACAGTATACTGTTTCTTTTTTGGTTCGTTTGTAGAAATGGTGTTGAATGGTGGACATGCTATATTAATATTAAAGTACATAATATATCACTATGTAAATGAGATTATTTAACCATGGAAATCTCCAAGTCTGTCAGTATTTGGAAGTTATAAGCATAGATACTTGGGCAGAAAACAGGAAAACCATTTTAAACTATTTTGAAATGTATTTGCTTAGAAAACATTGTTGTAGATGCAGAATAGGAGAGTTAATTATTCTGCTTGGAATTCTTGAATATTTATTTTAAGACTTAAATTTAAAATGTTAAAGGCAGTCGCTTCAGTTATGGTATGGATTTTACTTGGCTTTAGTCATCACCACAAGCACAGATGGCATTCAGAGAGGGCTGCAGGATTTTAGCAAAGGATAAAAAGCAGTTCAGAACAGGAGGGGAGTGAGTTAAACTGTGTTTAGGTAAGTTGGATATATTCAGGTTGGCAGTTCTTGATGGAATTTATCCTAGACTACTTATGGAAGTAGCTGAAGCAATCTCTGAAGCATTAGCAATTAGCTTTGAAAACCCATGGAGGATGAGGGGGAGAGGTCCCAGTGGTCTTGAGACGCACATAATACAGTGTATCTCTTTAAACAGGAGAAAAAGGAGAGCTAAGGAATCACAGACAAAGGAGCTTCACTAGTATCAGCAAGATACTAGAGCAAATTGTTTAACAACCAGTTTGTAGCATCCTGAGGATAGTAAGGTGGTAAAAATAGTGAATGTAGCTTTGTGATGTACAAATTACATCAAGCCAAGTTCCTTCCTTTTGTCAATAGTTAAGTAGCCTGGTAGATGAGAGAAAGTCAAAGTGGCGTTAATATATCTGACTTTAGCAAGGCTTTGAACACAGCTCCATATAACATTCTGATTAGCAATCTAATGAGGTAAAAATAGAAATCTGCTGTAAAACTGTTCAAAGCAACATGCTTAGTATGCTGTCATCAGTGGTTTGTTGTCAGAAAGGGTAGCTGGTTCAAATGGGGTTCAGCAAGTGTTCATCCTTCCATCCCTACAAGGATATTTTTCATGCATAGTTTGTATGAGGGAGCAGAGAGTAAGCTTATAAAACATCTGGATAATAACAACCTGAAACTGCTTCTAAATCCTTTGAGGAGCTGGTTGGAATTTGGAATGATCTTGATAAATTGAAGAAATGGTCTGAGATCAATAAGACACAATTCAGTAAATTCAAAAGCAGATGAAGAAGCAATTAGATGCAGAACATAAAATAAGGTCTAACTGGTTGGCAGCAATAATGCAAAGGATGAATGGGGAATTGTGGAGGGCTGCAAACTGAGTGTGTCAACACTGTGATGCTGTTTCAAAAAAAAAGCAAACATTGTTCTGAAATACATTCATAGGATTGTCAATATCAGATGTATTAGCAAGACCTCCTCTGAGGCCAGGAGTAATTTATTCACTTTTTGCCTCTGCCCTTAGGAAGAAAACAGATAACTTAGTGTACAGAAGAGAGCAGCAAGTATGGTATGTTTAGAAAAATTTGCCAAACAGGGTTTGCTAAACCTAGAAAAGGAAAGAAAAGAATAAACATCAGTTTTCAAATAGGTAAAAAGTTGTTGAAACATAAAGGGCAACCATTGTTCCCCAGGATCAGAGAGATAAAATGCTTTGTTTGCAGCAAAAGTGACAGACACAAGTCATTACAAAATCCATCAATCCATCATTTTGTCTTCAATCCCCTTCCTATCACATTTAAGTGAAGTCATGAACTGTGATTTGTGTTGAGGTACACACATACAGACTGTGTTTTGGAGATTTTTGAAAACAAGTCTGAAAAACACCTGTAGGGGATTTAGTTATATTTATCTTGACTTGCTGGGAGACAATGAGCTAAATCATACAGAACATTTTGATGAAATAAGGACTGGATCTTGTTCTACGGTCTCACCTGATTTTTACTGTACAGTCTTGCCAGATCATTTGCTGTGATCTGGTAAGGGATGTGTGACCCCAGCAAAGATGACGATGGGGAGGGCAGCACCTCTAACAATTCTGTGATTCACAGCTTGTTCCTAATGACTTCTTGGGAAAAAGGAGTGGACTTTGGCCTGGATGAATTGTCCTTCAGGCTGTCAGTCAAGCCCTACTTTTACAGCCTCTGATTCTCTGATTATTTAAATGTCATTTTCTGTGGTCAGACTTACAGGCTAAACCAGCGAGTTCTATTTAAACTTTTCACTTTATGGTTCGTTGACTGAAAGAACTGTTCTGGTCTGTTGGTTTACTGTGGGTGATAAACATGTAGCTAGTCAGTACTTGATAGGGAAAAAGAATATTTCTTCAGCATTTAGGTTAAAATAATTTTTCATTTGTGCATTCATATTTTTCCCTAAACCAGAAAATCTATTTTTAAACTTGGAGATGTTTAGAATATAAATAAAATTGTTTAAATATTGATGCAGTTGATGAGATAAAAGTATGTGAAATATGAATCTGTATGGTAAGCTAATTAAGTCTCTTAAAAAACCCCAAATGCTGCATCTTAAGGCAAATTGTGACCGTATCCAGTAATTTTTAATGATTGACTTAAAATAATGTCTGAAATTAGTGCTTTGCTGAAGATACAAGGCTGTTACATATGGAAAGGTGTCACTTATGAGCTGGACTCCATAATCATCCTGAATGTTCAGTTTCTGTCATGCTAATTTGGTACTAGAAGGACTAGTTACTCAGCTCGTGTATGCTGGTGAGGGTCTCCCTACATCAAAACACATGCATTGATTTAGATTCCTTGAGAATCTTCAGTGTGACCTACAATAAGCACCTTGAGTTCCTGCAGTAAGCTTTTGGTAGCAGCGAAATACATTTTAATTCCTGAGGACCAATCTACATGGGTGCGCTGCATTCCTGTATATTCAGAATCCAAGCAGATGTATAGGTAACGTGTAGGGCAAGCTTATCTTTGGTTGCTGTTTTTTTGAGTATGCTGGACTGAAATACGTGAGTTGAACTCCCTCATGTGAATGATGTGAGTATCATGAATTCCTTGTCTAGTTATATTATAGAAGTATTCCTTGTTACTGTAGCAGCAAGCAGGCATTTCAAGCAAGGAGCATCAATCTTTTCCTAAAAGTGACATTAAAGCATTTTTTTATCACCTACTCTTTTATAGTAAACAAGATGATAGGATATTTGTATTCAAACTTCCAGCCTAGAATACTTTGAGGAGAGGGAGAACATCATTAGATGTCACAGGTTGAGAAGCTGGATGATGCACTTAGTGAACAACTGCATCAGAGTACATGGAATACTGCATCTCTCTGGGGTAGTGTGCTTTCCTCAGTCATGTACTATTTAAGGTAAAAGGGCTTTTAGTTTAGTGTAGGCAGAGCAATTAGGATTCCCCTGGGAGAGGTATATAATTATTTTGGAAAATAAGAAGCATCATCAAGAAGTTTCTTAACATGCTCAGCTAATTTTCTCAGCGTTGAGAGAATTTTCCAGTTTTTGTATATTCTCTAATACCAGCTATTTCTCTTTCCTGTCTCAAGTTGTCTTCTAAGGGGCCAGAAATCCTACAGAAATGGAGACAGTGTCTTACATGATAATATTAAAAGCATTGGTAGTAGTAGCAAAGAAACTATGTAGCTAGTAGAATATAATCATAGAAATATCTTAATTTATGCATGTCAGGGTGTGGGGAAGCTCTTTCCCTTTCACTGACATCTTAAGATTTGTTTCAGTGTTCAGTTCCAGCAATGGGAGAAATTTGTTGCTAGTGAATTAAGGTGTTTATTTTGTTATTGATGAAAAAAAGATCATGATAAGCAAAACCACTTCCTGGAAAAAGGTGGAATATAAAAAAATAGAAGTTCAGTGGACTTTCTTTCTCAAGTGATGTACGTGAAATGCTGCTGTAGAAGATAGTTGCCTGATATGTAGTTGTTTCTGGAGTATTACGTATTTCTCAATTTAAATAGTAAGGGTGAAGTGGTGCCCAGGGATACAGAGTCTTGGAAACTGCAATACACAAGATCCCTGAGCTGAAATTAATCCTCATACTCAGGCCAGGGTGAAGTTTGATGTATGCCCTCGTGGCGGACGTCCAGCCCATTGGTGAGGGGAGTACCTAGAAGCCCCTCCTCATACCTGACCCCTGCTTTATGGCCTGACCATCTCTGCAGGGTGTTCCACTGCCTGCCCCACTGTGCGTTAGTAAGAACCAGGGTGGATCCGCAGCGTGGCAGGTCAGTGGTCTGTCACAGGTGGCCCTGTTTCTTGTCCTCTCGTCCTGTCGTGGTTCCGCCAGCTCCATGAATAAGCCCCGCTGTGACTTCCAGCAGCGCTTTGAAATACAGGCTCTGAGGTGTGTTTCTGTGCCAGAGGCCACAGCAATTTTGTGCAAATTCTTGAGCAAATCCTATGCAGCTGACTCAAGTAAACCTTAACCACATTCTGGATTGTTCTAGAAACCAGATTAGTAGTCTGTGTTACTGTCTGTGGTTACAAATGGAGCTGCCACATCAGCTGAGGAAGCAACTGTTTCCTGGGCTGGAGTCTGTTGAGCCTCACACTGGTGTAATATTGTGCCACCGCCAATGAACGTAGCAGTACTTCTGAACTGTAAACAAACATGAACATGAATGTCCTAGAGGAAGAGAAGAAGATATATTCATGATTTCCTACTGCATTTGCAGAGCCAGAAAGTGGTTTGCAGTAATAAGACACAAGCTTCAAAAGAGACTAAAAAGATACATGTGTTGTTAATAAAATCTGCATTGCTACTTCTGTTGATTGCACCGAGAAATCTCAGTGAGAACTAATCTAAGTAGCAGGATATCCCTGTGGTAAGAACTCACTTAAATAAATCTGCCTAATTCTATTTCATTTCACCTGGGCAGATGTGTCTGATTAGTCTGCCCCATGCAGTGCTTTCCTTCATGTCTTTGGACTTGCTTTCTGTTGTGAGATTGCAGCCTGGCCCGTCATTGCCTATGTTAGCAGCAAATTCAGAATCCGTCCTTTTACAGAAGTCATTTAACCCAGCTCCTGTTCTCTGCAGTGGTTGTGTAACTTGAGTTACTGTGTTATGTACTAGACAAAAATAGCTGGGAGGGGGCTTGATGTGCTTAGGTGGGTCCCAGTTACTCAAAGGAAGGATCTAGTGGCCAAGCTGGGAAAGAATATGACTGGCTAGATATGAGGAAGAAGGTTATATTCAGTAGAAGGAATCTGGAAGATGGCAGAGCCAAAATGTCTGGAATGCTAAAGTGGAGAGAAAATCGAGTAAGCACCTTTCTAGTGACCACAAGCCCACAGCTGTCAGAAACACACTGCATACTCCCCCATTGCTTCCCCATGGTGACAGATGGCCTACTTTTGCAATTCAAAACTCTGGTCATGCTAACTTATGAATTATACAAGGCAAAAACCACAAAAACCACCCATCACTGAAAAGAAGCTACCTCTAGGCTGCAACATTGTCACTGTTTAATGGTGCAGGACAACTGTGTAGAGCACTTACGACTTCAGGAAAATGTTAAGCATGAGATAGCTATTCATTTTTAAAAAAATGACCAGGCTGCTGACACTCTAACATTGCATGCATGGAAACACAGGCACATATGCACTGCTTTTTCATGGCCATGCATTTTCAAGACATTTTATTCTTTATCTGATAGAAAACAGTACCTTAGTGCCTTATCCTATGTTGACCTGGGGGAAAAACTGACTTAGCAGATCATTACTACGAGCATTTCTAATAGCACCTGCACCTTCTCCCTGGTGACCTTTTATACAAATAGATAGCCAAGCTCATCCTGGGTAGTTTAAAGGAAACAGTGGACTACTTTTCCAACAGCTCTGATTGCAAGAATATATTTGCTTTGATTTATGAAAATTTAAAATCTTGTGGGCATAGGGGATCAAACTTTGTGCATACTTACTGGCATTTTTTTGCATTATTTATGTCTTCAACTGTAAACAATAACAGCAGCATTTATACTCGGGAAGTAAATTGTGCAGTTAAACATGGCCTGAGTTAGTTGTCTGCAGAATAAACTTTCCCCACTCTGAAAGAGGTAAAAATACTGTAACAAAAGAAGTTCTGAGCAAATATTTGAACAGAGAAAAGTACATAGGAGTGGCAGACCAATCCTGGAAAATAGTGCAGTACTATTTTCTAGTGATATGCCAAAAAAAATTGGCAAACGTTTGGGTATTGTGGCTTGCACTTGGGTGGGAATGATATTTTAATATAATTGTCTTTCCACTTGCATAAGAACAAGCAGATACTCAGTGTTGTAAAAGGAAGAGAGGGACCTAACCCTTCCAGTTCATTGAACAAAGTGAAAAAAGCCTTAGACCTCCTTTACTTGTTTTCATCTGGGTAACAAATATCAATTCCCATGTTTGGAAATAATTAATCCATCTATCATTTTTGTCTGTCATGCGCAAACATTTTTATTGTTAGTTTAAGTATCTCACAAGTAGCAGAAACCTTAGATGGGCTCCTCTCCTTCTCCTCTTTCTTTATGGCATAATCCCACATTCACATCCCACACGGCTCCACAGACATGTGGCTTTCTGAACCATAAAAATCTAAAGGCTGTGGTGGCTTTGCCATAGACCAACATTTTCAGAAATGCTCAGTTGCTACACTCACTATCTGTTTACTGTGTAAGTAGTATAAAGTTACTGCTTTGCCCCTTCCTCCAAATTCTCTGGAGGTTATATGCTGTACAAGGTTTCCTGCAATCCTAGTAGTCATTTCTTTGCACAGGGCCTGGTGGGAGAAGAAACAGTTTGCAAATGACATTTACAGGATGAGATGGTGGCACATATGTAGGACTAAATGCAGTTGCCAGACACTAATTGATTCACATGTCAACCTCTTGCTACACATGTAAGGTGGATATGGGGAATTACAGCTTGCAACTTGCCTAGGCAAAGTTTGTTTCCAGTCTTTGGATATTCTCGCTAATTGTATCTCTGTATTGTATGTACTGCACTAGACTAAAAGACAAACAAAATACTTGTTTTTAGAGATTTAAGTTTTGATATGTATTTGAAGATGAATAGCATTAGAAATCTTGGTCGTTGCTTTTGTCAAAGTAAACGTGTCTATGTAATGCAATGGAACGTATAACTGTAAGCGCTGTCATTGCAAACTGTCTTTTGGAATTTCTGGTAGAGGTTTGATTAGGACAGCCAGAGTTGAAATTCCTTTCTGGGTAGATGCTGTACTTGAATGACCTTAGAGGAGAAAAAAAGTCCTGACTTGAAACGTTCTAAATGTATGAACAGGAAATGCATACTTTTCACTCTAATTCCTTCAATGAACTTAATATAAAAATAACCTGCCATTGCTGTAAGGTTAATGGTGCGGAGAGTTTTCGCTGGAGGTGGGCTGACTTTGACAATCCTCTTTCATCCTCTTTCTCCCAGGCCACATGGTGTTTCTCATAGCAGAGTGGGCTCAGGCTGTGTTTAGAAATGCAAAGCTGTGTGGATGCACATGTGCATGTGAAAGCAGGAATGTTTACTTTCCAAGTAATTGAAATGCATGAGAGAATAAATGCATTTTTTAGTATATAGTTGCATCTGCTATAGCAAGCCGATCCTTAGTACCTAAATAACAAACATGCTTCTTGGGAAAACAAGAAGTATAACTATCCTACACATCTTGAGCCCCTGTCTATGTTCAAAACCATACTGACTGTCCCTCAAAGTTTCCTCCAGAGTGCTCCCAACTTCTTTGGTTATTGCTGTAGTGCCACACAGTAACTGAGAAGTCACCCAGAAGCTGTTCGAACCACCTGCAGAAAAGCTCCAAATCCATACTCTTGTATATATTACAGTCAGAAAAAAAAAAAAAAATCAGATTCCACTATATTATCATTTACTTATCTGCAAAATGCTTTCTCAGTGCTTTGGCATGTATGGCATGAAGAAAGATGAGCTGTTGCACTTTTTCTTTCCTGAACATTTCTTTATGCAGACTTCTCCTACTATAGGATTACAAGCTGGCAGAATAATGCCTGACAGGAATTGATAAAGAATTGCAACATGAATCCCTGCAGGGCACATTGGGGCAAGTTTGTTATAGGAACAGTCTTCCTCTGTTTACATGAACAAAAGCTGGGTTTGACAGTTTCACTGATCAGCAGCTTTGGGAGTGTGTGAACTCACTGTTAGTCTGTGTGGCTTTTTCTACGGTTTTCTCTATGGTAGCAACAATCTCTCTTTTTAAACTGTTCTCTTTCAAAGTGTTCTCACCCTGATTCTCACTGCTATGTAGTACTTTCCAATGCAAAGCTTATAGAGGGAGTATCATTGATCAAATTAAACTTAGTTTGCCTTTGTATGTTGATTTATAAATGAGAGCAAGTGAAGAACATGAATATTGGGGGAAAAGCATGTGGCGATTGTAGCTTGATTTTCATATACTTTCCACTGAGATTTATTTCCACAATTATTAGGTAACAATCCATTTAAAATGAAGGTGTGCTCTGACTGAAAGCAGGTTACACCTATGTTAGTGCTGATACAATTCCATTGGTAACTTCTGTTAGGCCTAAATTTCAACCATGCTGTCATCATCATCCTTGTGTAGGGGACGTGATCCATTTCAGTCATATAGCTCCTCAAAATTCAGTCAGGCTGATGAATCTGTACATTCATGTTGAAAGAATGTGTTTTATTTTGTAGAGATTTTAGTCCAGGATTCTGCAGAGACACAGTGTAGCAACTCTATTTAAAAATGACCTTGCACGTACTGTACTCATGGTATTCATGGGAGTCGCATGCAAACAAGAGAAGAGTTCATGTTCAGACGGTGCTTTCCTTCTGCTGAGCCCAGCAGTAGAGTCCTGTTCTGTAGCAGTGCTCCATGAAGCTCCTGGACTTCAGAGGACTGGTCTGCTGCGTGCTCTCTAGCCAGTGGTACAATTCACATGAAGCCTTCCAACCCAGAGTAGATGGAAGTGTTTTCTCTCTGAGAGTTAAATGGTGAGCATACAAATTAATTTGTGATTATTATTATTATGCAGTCTCGACAGTATGTTGACTCATGACACAAGAATATAGTGATGGAAGATCTCATGATGATTTTAGTCTGGTTTAATTCTACTGGCATCAGTGGAGCCATTTTTGATTTACGCCAACATGAACATACTTTGAGGCCTGGTGAGAAGGTGGACTGAGTTGTGAATTTTACATTGCCAATGACATCATCAGAAAGATTCTAGTTCTTTATCCGTTTTGCAGAATTACTCAAATCATTCTGACTTCCCTAGACTCAGAGTAGAAATGCTTTTTGATACGTGGTATCTCAAGTGACTGTGTAGATAAGAATGTAGAGAGGAGCAGGGTTTTTTCTTTGATACTTTGATTTTAAAAACATCTGAAAGATTCTTTAAACATACAGGTACTGCTTCATTGCCTATTTCCTGTTAGTCATTTTGCAGTTGTGCTGTAGCACGGGACCTGAAGAAATATAATAGCAATTGCAGGTGATTTTTCTTCCCTTTCCCTTTTCCTTTCTGTTCCTTTTCATTCCTTTCTCCTCAGTTTAGGGTGTGACTGTACAGAAAATTTTCCTCTCTGGCAGACAGAAAACAGAATTCTGTCGCAACGAAAAGTGGCAAGGCTGCCGTAGGTATACCTGATTTGTATTCTAAAAATAATAATTTTCCTAACCATATGCCTGGAAAATTTGCATCAAAATTAATGGGAAGTGCAACAGCATTTTCCATGGTAGTATGGTCAATCTTTAAGTCCAAATTAAAAAGGACTTTAATCTATCATTCAGCTTCTTGTTATTTGCTTTTCCTGCTACACCCACTTCCGCAACTTGGAATTATGATTAAACAAAGAAGTAGCAGAATCAGTTGTGGCCAGAGATTCTTGTGTGCCCCTTCTTTTGCCTTGACTTCCTCTAATGTGTTGCTGGCAGTCTCTGTGAGAACAATTGTAATAGAAGTGGCTTCAGGTTACTATTTCTTTGAAAAACTTTGCTTCTAAAACTCTTCGTTGCAAGAGCAAAATATGTGAAGTAAGTCCAGCTTCTGTTCTGCAAGTGCTGTGATTTTGAACAGCTCGACTATGCTGAGAGGGAGAAAGAGGTGCAGCCAGGGAATTTCCTGTTTAATTCAAAAGATTCAGTTGAAAAGCTTCATCTCCCGAAGATGGGTGACCAGTTGGTCCAAGTGAGTGTTAGACTCCATTTCTGCACAACGTTTCTTTTCATGTCCATTATATAGTCATCTACAACATGCACATCATCTTCCATAATAAAGCTATAAATTCACTTCTCCAGCAGGTCTTTGTGAAAGGAGAGTTTTATTCTTTTCCTAGTACCTGTTGTAAAGCTAGTTTGAATAGGTAGTAGAGTCACAAATGAGATTGTAATTTCCAGGGAAATTCCACAGGGCTGCAAAGTATGTTAAATAGCCATCTTCTCTAGTCTCACTTTACTCCCCAGACTGCAGAACTGGAGAGAGAGAGAGAGAGAGAGA
>VYZV01026130.1:22586-49777 GCA_013401275.1 Pandion haliaetus | reverse complement strand
AAAAAAAAAAAAAAAAAAAAAAAAGGAGCAGATTGCTCATCTTTAATTTGGAGCTAGGGCCCACAGAGGATTCAGGTCCCAGCATGCAGTGCCCCATTTTTGATCCAAGTGGGCCTGAGGGATGTTGTGCGGATTAATTAGTTAATGTTTGTAAACTGCTTTGAAGATGAAAAGTGGTATCTAAGTTCCAAGCATTATTATAGCAGCTTTGAGCCATGCTGTAGAACTCCATAGGCAGCACTTTGTCCGCCGCTGGGGCATGGCACGATCTTTTTTTAGTGGTTAAATAACTGGAAGATTGAAATGGCTCCTTGACTGAAAAAAACGCTTTTATTTTGCTGCAGCTGGTAATTTAAGTTTTAACAAGCACGCCTAGTTAAAAGCCTTTTTCCCAAGGAAAGGAGAAGCCATGACTTTCAAAATTAAGTGCTAAGTCTGAGACAGGGTAGCAGTAGCTTCTCCTTCGGAGGGCTCAGTACCCTGCACCTCTGGCAGTTGTCACAGGGAGCTGCACATTGGAAAATCAAGAGATACACTTAAGCGTTCGAATCTCAACTGGTTGTCTAAGATTAGACTATACTGTTTAAGACACTCGAACAATATATTTTGTTAAGCATTCAGTCTACAACATTATTGAGTACTCTGAGGATGTTGTGTAATTAAAGTGAAGTACAACATCCCCATAACTGCCAGCTTCTTTCCTTTTCTCTTGCCCTCCCCCCTTTTTGCGTTTTGTTTCTTTTCTACCTGTACCGCTGCTGTTTTCCCGCACTGTGCATCTTTGAAATCATAGAAGTTAGTTTAGTTTGTGGTAAGTGCTCTGTAATGGCAAACACCAGCAGGTTTTACTGCTTTTCTATGCATAACCTAGTTTTCACTCTATCAAACTAGAACAGATGGAAAGAGAGACTTTTGGGGCATTATAGCTATTATTATTATTTTTATTTTTATTTTTTTTTAAATAGAAGTTTTGCATATATTGGATATGTATTTCCTTTCCCTTTTTTATTTTAGGAACTAAAGATAACAATATTTCAAATTTAAAAAAGTAGAACATCTATAAAACAGTAGTTTTAGGGGGTTATGTGACACACAGAAACATGCTGATGTGGAGTCAGCTCACATCCTGGCTGGCCTTCTCTGTGGCTTCATAAGAGTTCATCTCAATAAAGCTGTTATGCCACGTTATGTGTTTCTGATGTATTTAAAATGTTACACATGCACATGTATCTAAAACCTGTCCATTTATATAATAAGGAGCTGAATGGATTCTAATGGTAAACATAATACTAAGCATTAATGTGATGGCAGAAAGTGTTCTGCTGCTCACATATTTAGGTTTACCCTTGATAATTTGTGAGTATCAGAGCTGGCTTTAGATTCTACTTACATATTTTGGTTCATGTATTTTTTGTCTGCATTTTTGACATATGCCTGAACAGCATGCTTAATTTATTTTATTTTGTTTCCTTTTGGCTCTACATCTACAATTTCACTTACGTCTGCTAGCTAAAAAATTTTCTATGTCCCAAAATTACTCCTTTGCAGCCGTGTTTTTGCAACAGTATTAGAATTCATAAAAGTGGTTCTTTCCAAGTTTTCTGTCTGCAGAAACATATACATACACTTAACGCTCATTCAGTATTTCTTGACATGATTATTTGAGGGTTGTTCAGTTAAATTTGAAGTTAATGAATCATGTTGCACTTGAGTTTACTTGTATTTAAACCTCACTAAGATGTGCTTACTCAAATAAATCCCCAGAAGGTTTATTTGCCTCCATTTTCTACTCATTCTGCTACTACTCATTTTCCATTTACCTCTGAGGAATCGGGTACTCTTCATGTTCATTGCAAAGTTTAGTTTTTCCTCAAAACTGTCTGGTATTCTCATGAGCTAAAAGATGCTTGTAATTTAGATAAAAATCATACTGAGTGTTTGGGGAAGTTTTGTGTGTCGGATCACTTAGTCTAGAGATCATTTTCCTGCTTGCTCCAAAATAATTAATTTTTAAATTTTATTTTTTTTCTTAAAAATGAAAGAGGCTTCTTGCAGAAGTTTGGGGTTTTTTTGGATTTTGCAAAAAGGTGTGGGAAAACAATGCATTTTCTCATTTTTGCAAAACTTGGAATTTTTCATGTCAAGCCTTATTTGTCAAAAAAACTTTGACAGAAAGCATTTGATCAGTGCTAGTAGTAATTAAAAATGCTATGCTAAAAAATACTCTAAACTTCTTTTACAAAAAAGATAGGGTAATGATTCATTAAACAACTACAAAATAGAAAAAATAGAAAGACTTGAAATACATGCTTTGGCAATGGAGTAGAATCATTTTTCTAATAAATTATTTTGAAAATGCGGATGACAGCAGTTATGTACGGTTCTCTTTTAAAATTAATTTTGAGTTAATTTGAAACTAAATAATTCCTGACTTCTTAAAGATAAGTGGGGTAGAGGGATAAAAGGCAAAAGGGTACTTGGGGCTGGCACCTCCCCAGCGCCAGGGCTGCACGTCGGGGACAGCGGTGTCAGGGCTGACCCTTCACAGTATAAGGCAGCAGAAGCCTGAGCAGGGTCTTAGACATGTAGATGATGGAAATGTGGAGCCTTCGGGACACTCCCCAGAGAAGCCAACCGAGGGCAAAAGTGTAAATTGAGGCCCACCAGCTCCTGGGTTTTCGGCAGAGCAGGAGCCTTCACTCATTGAACAATAGCAACAGCTGCGAAGACCTTTTCCATCCTCCTGACACCTTAATTCACTGCTCTGAACTTGTTTGCTCTTGCCAATGGCTTTTGCTCTCCTTTCATCTCAGCCTTGCTCTCGGTCTGCCCATTCTCCTCCCCTTTCTGACCCTCCGCTGAATTTTCTTGCTTGCTTTGCTTGCTGTCTTTCCTTCTGAATACTTTCTGCTCCCCACAAGCCTGAGTGCAGCACCCATCCCAAAAGTAAACTTTTTTATAAGCCTGTTTTTTCATGAGAAATGCTAATAATTATTATATTCATAATGAAATTCAAAACATGCAAAAAAATGGGAGTGATATGACAGCTGTAGCTTCATCCAGAATATTTTCTATGCCCTAGAGCCTAGGAATGTCTTCAGGTAATTTAAAAAAAAAAGTACTTGTTTTGTAGAGGATGGTGTTTTGTAATACTTCAGACTAGTTAGAAGTATGTCAACAAGACTTAATTAACAACTGGCTAGTGTCAGGAGTATCACAGCCTATTAGAAAGCTCAAGTAAAGAGCGTTAAATCCATCCAAAAAACCCTGTTTAATCTCTCCAACTTCAAGATTTTGCAAGGGAAAATCCTTATATCTTATAGCACCCAATTCAAGTACATTTTGGTACAAATAAATAATTATAGGATTTTACTAAGTTGTCAGAATGTAACAGTGCAGTGAAGGTTTGGCCTTAATTTCTTGGCATTTAATCTTGGGATTGGGCCATAAATGTTTTAATGTCCACAAATAATCAAGTCTTTGATTTATTTTGTAGTGAAAATAATAATGCTAAGGGACATCAATGGGTAGGATGACATTGCCATCTCAATGCCACATTGAAGATACTGCCAGTTTATGGCTTGAACCTGCTGTTGGTTTGCCTGAGTGGTATATAAGCAAGATCACAAAAAGAAGAATGCTGTTTCCTTCTTCATTTACATTGCTTTCTTCCATACTGACATTTTCCTCAAACATTTCTCCTTTGATCAGCTGTATATCAATACACTGTATTGAACCTGGTGAATTCAGAGTTTCAGATGGTATACCCGTGGTTTAGCTGTAAAGTGTAACTTTCAGGTAATGCACGGGAGTGCTTATTGTGTACTTTGGAAATGGGAATTTTTAAAATTTTGTTGCTTAGCTTTGAGGAGCTTTATGCACAAATCTAGGTGTAACTTGGGCCTTTAGAAACATGGGGTAGATTTAAAATCTAGTATAAAAAGAAATCAAACATTGCCAACTTGTTTCCTTGATTGCTATCAGGGTGGGGTGAAAACAGTCAGAGATGAAAACATTATCTTTTTATGCCTTGTTCTGGGAAAGAATAAGTTTCCAACTTCCAAAAGTTCTCTAATAGCTGATGATAGTTATTATTTAATTATTGAGACTGTGACTTATATTGGACAGTTCCAAACTTTAGCTTACTTTTCGGTGCTTGGGGATAGAATAATATACAGGACAAACCCATGCAAAGTATGAAGATTTATAACATTGATTGCAGAGATTACTTTTTAATGCATGCTGGAAAAGTATATGTCCTAAAAAAAAAGCCTGTTGGGTTACTATCTACCTAAATCAGTCCTCGTCTTTTCCACATTGCAGTCTCACAGAAAAACTAAGGAATACTTGTATGACTCTCTTTTAATCAATTATAAATAATTTAAATGAACAAACCTTTAATGTAATAAAGGTGATTTTAGCTGGGTCTCAACCATGTAGTTACAACTGCATCTAATATTTGGCATTTATTTGTGGCCTCAGAAGTGTGGTACCACTCCTGTGGTGTATGCTGCTCCTGATCAAAAACTTTTAGCCAGCATGGAAGGATGGGAAAAAAAAAAAAAAGGCAAGTTAGGCAGAAAAAGATCAGCTGTTTGGAGGTGTGATATCTGTAGATGAGAGCCAAGTTAGGAAAGGGGGTTAGCTATTGAAATAGCCAAGTTAAACAAGAGACACTTAGGGCTAAGTAGCCTCCCAAAGGATTGATAAACTTTCACATGGGGAGTGTATGTGGTTGAGCCATTAGCCCCAAATGGTGTCTTGTTTAACTTGGCTTTTAAGATAACTAGCCCCTGTCTAACTTGGACTTCCCTGATGGTATCCCACCTTTACAGGGTTGACCCTCTTTATAACTTGGCTTTTTGTATTTATAAAATGGTTTTGATCAGATAGCACTCTTTCTTTTTTTTGGTTCAGAAGAGAATTAAGCTCGGTTTAGAAAAGAATTAAGTTGCAAGAGAGAATGTATTACTGTTGCATTGAGAGACAAGCTGATTTTAATAAAATGCAATTGTAGAATGAAGAAAAAGGAACACAGCCAGAACAGGATTTTAACCCACAGCTTGCTCTCCCACAAGTAGATTTTGTTGCCATAAGGCTATGTGGAGAATAGCTGACTCTATTTTTTTCATAACTGAATGAGCCCATCTAGTCCCTTAAAATGAATATAAATACGGAAAATGACAAAAAGAAAACTGATATTGCACAAGGGCTAAAAAGCTTGAATCTGAATGTGTACTTACGTCTGTGCACTGACACAACTGCAAGAAAATCAGACAATGTAAATAACATATGGTTTGTTTTTCCAACAAAAGGAAAGAAGGAAGATGAGGGGGTTTAATACGTTTGGCAAGTTGTCCCTTCTAAACTATCATACTCTAAAAGGGACATTTTGTGTAGCATTCCAGTTCTACAGATGCACCGAGAGCCAAATCCTCCTCTTACTGAAGTCAACGGGAGTTTTGCCATCGACTTTACCGAGACTAAGATTTGGCCTCAAAAGAATTAATTCTAACAATTGGAGTTGTCAGGGCAGTAACAGATTTCTCATACAAGTTTTGTCCTGTGTGGATGGTGAAAGGCTCATTTTTTTACCTTGGCTAAAGACACTGCTGTGACTCTTAAATGCCTGGGGTGTGGATGTGTGAGTGTGTCTGTAGGGAGAAGCTTTCGCAGAGTTATGTACATTTTGATGAAGGGCAGAGATGATATTTTAGTCTGCGTTGGTACAACGCCGGGTGCAGCGGGGCCTGGAGCCTGATGGAGGGCTTTGACCGCTCCTGTGCTATAAACAATTATTCATAATGGCGTACAGAGCTCATAAACAGTGTTCTGTTCCTATGATAGATACAGTAAACGGGTAACATGTTGTTCTCATGTAGCAACATATGCTTTACATAATTTAGTAATGCCGTACTTTATATAGGCTTTTAGAATAAAAACAGGAAGGCGCGTTGTTCCACACTTTTCCACAACTTGTACCCAAACATTTCTGTATTTGACAGTAAAACGCAGTTTCTAGTGACACAGCCAACTATTTTGCTTTTTCGTTAGAGCAGCATCTTTTAAAGTTGTGTTAAAATGTCCATAGAGAACAAATAAGTACTGTTGTGTACAACGTTCTGTCCTTTTGTGTATTCTTATCCATAACTTAACCAGAACTCCACTAAAAATCATCTCTGTCAACCAAAAGTATATGAATTTGGTGGAAAGCAAAGGAATTCTTTTAAACATCTTAACTTTCTTGCATAGATCTGTATTCTACAAAGTGAAAGTTTTGTATTATACAAAAACCCCTTCCTCTTCTAACTCTTTGATTTTGGTTGAAAAAAGGGTGTTACTTCAGTGTTTCTACTACAATAGAAAGTGAAAAGTGTATTGCAGCAAACTGAAGAGGAAAAAAAACACAAAATCCCAGTGAAAATTATATGACGTTTAGAATAATGCAGTGGAGTGTGAATGAATGACAGGAGGCCATTGCAAGGCATGAGAGGAAAAAACAGCAGGATTTTCCCCATGTTATGTAAGACACCAAAGTAAACCTGCTTGCTTTTTGTAGAGGGAATTCTGCTGTAAGTTCGCTTTTTCTTCATCTTGGTAGGTAAAACCACTGTGAGAGGGAAGGGCAAGGGGAGACTCCCATGTTAATACACTTCTTGTTCTCTTCCAGGAGAGTACACAACTGTTACAAATGCCGTCAGTGCAGCTTCACAGCTGTTGACACTCAGTCACTACTAGAGCACTTCAACACTGTGCACTGTCAGGAGATGGACGTCACTACAGCCAATGGGGAGGACAGTCATGGCGTTTCGTCTATCAAGGAGGAGCCAAAAATTGACCTCAAGGTCTACAGTCTGATTAATCCGGACCCCAAAATGGGGGAGCCCATATCTGACAGCATAGTAAAGAGGGAAAAGATAGAAGATAAGGAAGTGCTCAAGGAGAAAGGTTGGACTGACAGTCCCAGTGATGATCTTCGCAATGTGACCTGGAGAGGAACAGACATTTTGAGGGGGAGCCCATCATACACACAGACCAGTCTAGGCTTATTGACCCCAGTGTCTGTTGGCCAAGAGCAGCCAAAGCCTTTAAGGGATAGTCCAAATGTAGAAGCTGCCCATCTTGCGCGGCCCATTTATGGCTTGGCGGTGGAGAGCAAGGGCTTCCTGCAGGGCGTGCCAGCCGGAGCAGCGGAGAAAGCCGGGCAGCTCACCCAGCCCTACGCTGGATCTGGGGACAGCAAGGCAAAGGACGAATCCCAGTCCTTATTACGGGTAGGAAGCTCTCTTTTTTTTTTTTCCCTCTCATTTTTTGTGATTACATGTATGTTAATTAGGCATGCAAATGATTTCTTCAGTTTCACAGTAATGCGGTTGGGTTTTTTTTCATGCACGGAAAAAAAAAAATCATGGAAAGACTGAAAGACTCAAGCTTGTAGAGCTAAACTGGCAGGTAAATGTTCCAAAGTGTTTGCATAAAACAATGAATATATTGATGTAGTATTAATAAGCAAGTGCTTTTGCTTTTGCTATTTAGCTCTGATTGAATTTTGTTTAATCATTCCTGCTAATTGTGCAGGTTGATGATGCATTTGAAGAAGGAAGGTTTAGAACCCCAGAAGGCTGCACATCTGTTACAGTAAAACAACTAATCACCTCTTAAATTTTGTGGTGCTGTGACAGTTCACACTTAAGCGAGATTTCACATTATTAAATATCTAAGAATATGAAACCTGAGTTAAATATTAATAAAAAGTAACATTTTTTTTCTAAAGCAACATAATTATATATCAATTTTGACACTTGTCTGGTTGCCTTGGAAGCAAAAGAAAAGAAAAAAGGAGAAAAGGAAGGAGCTTGGGTGATAAGAAAAGGAGAATATTTGTCACACCAAATAATTCCTATTCTGTCTTTTTTTTAAACAAAAGGACCTATGTCTAAGGAACTTCCCCTTTCATCAAGGTATGCTTTTCCCACTGTAGAAAAATCTGAGGTTAGAAAAGGTCTCAAATTCTGAGGAGCTGAACAGGGAGACAAATAAGTGCCTTTCTCCTGGAGTCATCACTGTATATTTTCAGGGGCTGCTCCCTACCTGAACTTCTAGAAACTTGCTACAGGAGCGGTCAGTCCGCAGACAAACCTCACTAGAATGGAAGTGATGATCAGCTATTTTTCTTTATTGTCTTTTATAAGAACATTTATAACCATAACATCCATTGCTGTAAGAGCAAACAACATGTCAGAAGAAGACAAAAGGCAAGATAAATGTTTTATTCCATGGTCTGCTAAGATTATACATAGGTATATCTGTCTCTGTATACATATATATGCCTTACAAGCTCTTTTTAAATGAAGTCAGTCATCTTAAAAATATTGCCGTTATTGTAATTATAAAATAATGTGTCTGTCACTTAAAGCCTGCGTGCAATTTAGGGGGCCGCAGTCTTTTGTACCTTACAGGGCATGAATAGTTGTTGTCAGATTTTAAGTGTATGAGAAACAGTTGCGGTATGACAGGTTCCCTGTTGCAATCCTGTGTGTGTGCTCACTGTGAATGGCAGGATTATACTTCTTTCCTCCATTGGAAATACGTATAAAAACATACACATATATCCAACTAGCAGTGGAATTCATGCTGTACATACGATGCTAGTTACATCCCACTTCAATTCTTGTAGTGGTTCTTAGCAGTGCACAGATATATTGACCAGAGGAGCCATTTATATTGTGGGTTATCAGAATACAAATAATTTTCTTTTATTTTTTTGACTACTAAAGACTGAAAAAAAACCCTAAAAAATTTGCAAGGGGATGTGGTAGTATGCAGAATCAGCTCTATAAAGGTCTAGATTTCGGTTGGTAGCTGGAGCCTAAAAACTTAGTAAGTGGTAAAATAAGGCCATTATATTATCAGTTTTAGTCATTGGTGAATATAGAAAGGGAAACTACACTGTCTGCTTCTTATGCCCTTTTTAAAAATAAATCCAGATGCTTTTTTAAAGTCTTTATACAAAAGCACTAGTTTTTTTTTTTTTTTTTAATCAGTATTTTTATCACTTTGGAAGTATTTTGATCACTTCTCAATATTCAGAAATAAGTACCTGTAATTTCCATGGTTTTCTTAAAAAAAAAGGGTTTTTTTTTGTATTAACATTGTATGTAAACCAGTTCCTTGCATTTTAAAATGTGTACAACCCAACTTTTCTATTATGAAGTTTGTAAATGGATTTAATGGTGGATTAGGTCTATACTGACTGGTGAAACCATACCAACACCCTTCAAAGAGGAATTACTTTTAAGTATACCTTTAGCTACCTTGCTCTTTGAACTCTGTTGTGCCAAGGACTTGTTGGTCTGGGTCTTTTCCTTAGTTATAATATTTTAATATTCACTTTTCTTCTTTGAAAGTTGGGCAAGTTGCCTTTGTCAGTTTGAAATATTTTAGAAAAAAAGGGAAGGAGGTTAACTTTCTACATCTGCTCAACAGAGTCCCTAATCATATATTTCATCACTATTGATGGATAGAGGAAAATAGTGAGAATTCAAACTTCTTGAAGGTAAGGGGGGATCTGAAGGATAGGAGATGGTGGAAGATGGAGTACGATTCTGTGAGTGGTATTAATTCCCTATTCCCCTGGTTCTGTGAAAAAGATCAAAGAAACCAAACTCCTTTATTTTGCTCTTGATTTAGTTTTCTGTAGACAGTTGTAGGATGTAGTACTGGAGCCAGGAAATAGGAAGACAAAGTGATGGTCAACTTGGCCAGTGGGAGCTTGGTGTCGGGTATTGTCTGACATACAGATATGTTACATGTATGCTTGGAAGCTCACTTGGCCCAGACAGAATAGAAACTGTTCAGAAAAGAACTTCCCTTCCATTCTGGAAAAAGCTAGTTTCTGTAATCCTGTGTGCCTTTCTGATTACAGCCTTACTTGTATTTTGTGTATATCACCTTAACATCTTGCACAAAATAGTCAGACCATTCTAAATCTCTTAAATTATTCTTCGACACTGTGAAATAAAAAAATACTCCATATTGTTAAGCAAGTCTCTCCTGATTATCCAGTTTTGGAGATATATGTGAAATAGCTAGTAGGAATAGCTAATGTTGTGCTAAAAGTTGGGCCTTTCTAAAAGTGTTAAATCAGTACATTGTATCATATAATGAATGCTCAAGCAAAATACTGTATCCCAGGATGACTGGTGACTAGGAAACAAAACCTGTAATAAAATCACTGTGGACACCTTCATTTTTTTTCCCCAAAGATTGACACAGAAGAAGCCAAAAATTTGGGATTACTCAGTGAATAAACACTGTGAGAAATGGACTGAAAAAAACCCAACATATTCCTTTGGTCGTACTGGCTATTCAGTATTTAAAAAGTGGTTCTGTTTATTACAAATGATTTGTAATGATTTGACAGTAGCAGTAATACCATGTGCTTTTCATTTTTTAGTTCTCTCATGACTGGGGGAAGGGAAAGGGGAGATCACGTTTTTCACATTTTTTCATATAGATAGAGGTTAATACTGCAAGTGGGTTTTCTAGATACTGAGTTTAGGAGTGATTAGCATTTTAATAAGATATCAAAGATGGTACAGATCAACTGGGGAAGGGGTGAAAATCTACAATTGCCCACAGAAATCCCTAATGTCTGCAGGATAATTGTAAACTTTTGGAAATTACTTGGAGTGTTTTTCAGCTTTGCATGTTATGTAAGCCGTTTATATGCTGCTTTCTTGCATTCCTTCCATGCATGATGGACATGTTCCCTCCCCAGACTCTGCTACAGTAGATTATTTGTGGGAGTCATTAGGGTAAGATTTCTTTCCTTTTTAGCAGCTAAAAGACTGAATTGCTTGTGACCTTTCGGGAGCTGGGGATGGTGCAGTGGTGATAGCTTGAACTCTGCATGTGTGCAAACACATATGCAGTGGACGCACCTTTTTCCCCAAGAGCACTTCCAAGCTGTGTGTATGTAACAGAATCTTTCTCAGGGGCTTGGTACACTTCTGTGAGTAGCTTTAATTTATTTTTCTTATTAAAATGTTTCCAGCAGCTGTACTTACAGCAAATCGGTATGTTTTGCAAATGGGAATTACAAAAAATGTACCTCAGCGTGGTACAAGGTAGACATTATTTCTGCTCTTCCTTAGAGTAGCTGATTTTATAGTTTAAACATTTGTTGATACTGGAAGGTCTATTGAGATGCAAAAATGTTCCTTTTTTTTGGGTAGCATATTGGCAGCCAGTAGACTCCAGGCCAGGCAGATTGTTTAATGCTTTGACAACGCAGATCTTGGACAGCAGGAACTTTTTGCTAAACTGATTTTAAATGAAGTGTCCTGTTTTGGTATGTGTGGACACTGCAGAGCAAAGTTTTCCACAAAACTGGGAATTGTGGCCTGAGCCTTCAGACCTATACACAGACCTAGTTAGCCCACCTAAAGGTATTGGTAAACACTGCTGCCACGCATCGTAGTTTAACTGATGCAGATGCAGAATAGCACATATCAGTGTGCCCCACTGTGCCACGTGGACCCGAAGGCAACTGGGAGATGCCTGTGTATTAATCGTAGTTCATGTAGTGGGGGGATTTGTGTACTGTCAGAGGAAGAGGGATTGTCAAATTATTGCGAAGGTACTGGTGATTTTTATCAAAGGCAGACTGCAGGCTGTAATGTTAAATATCTAACTGAAGTTATGTTAACCTTTGCTATGAGCTTTTTATATGGGGCAAAGGATAAAATCAGCTCTTCTATTAAATCGAGGTTATTTTGCACCATAATGATCAGACTGTTTACACGCTACAGGAAATCACAGCGGTTCAAGAAAGTTTCCATTCACTTTAAGAAGAGTTATTTTCTTTTGGTCTGTGATATTTACACTTCTGGTATTCCATATAGTATTCTGTCTAGAGCTGGTTACATTGCTTTAAATTTGGGGGAGACAAGAAATAAGAAAAAGTTATTTATTTCCCCTCTCCCTGTTTTACATTCTCCTATGTGGCTGATTGACAGAGCTGATTTTGAAATAAGCAATTGGTATGTATGTAGTAAATTTATATATAATTCATTTAGTATTGGTGTAGTAAATACCAGACACAATCCCTAGTGGTGAAACATTATTTCTCCTATTATAAAGTACTGACTCCTATTATCCACAGAGTTAGATGCCAGATAGCTGCAAAACAGTGGAAATGCTGCACTGGCCTTTGTGATTTCCAAAAGACTTCTCTAAACATTCAATTCTTGGCCTGAAGGATAACATAACTTTGAGGTAAAACCTGCCTCTCTGTTGTTGGCAGAAGTACTGCTGCTGCCTCTAGCAGGAGCACAAGGAGCAGCGCTGAAAGGTTCAAGCACACAGAGTGGAATCTTGGTTTAAATGTCATTTTTTGGTGGTCACTACAGGGTAATGGATGGAAGTTTTTGTGCGCTTTGGCATTGTGTCCCACTTCCAACTACCTTTTGATAGCAACATCTTAATGGTATATCTATAGAATTAAATTCAATGCATGTAATTGTATCATACATCGTATATTTAAGTTGGTGGAGGTCTTGGATGCTGCATCTCATTCCTCAGCCACTTTGGGAAAGAAAAGCAGCCCTTTAAAGAAGAAGCATCTGAAATAGTTTCTCTGTAGCTGTATCTCATTTTTTTCCCATTTCCTGTGACTCTGTTAGAGATCTTTCAGGAAGTATTTATAGTCAAGGCCATTCATTGCCATACGGGTCCTCTAATTAGCTGAGGGGAACTCAGCAGGCACTGTGTCTTACTAACGCACAGAGCTCTGTCAGGTCAGAGAGCTGCCAAAGTCTTTTGGTTTTTTTAGAAGCACCTGTTTCCACAAGTCTCTGCCTGGGGAGGCAGTGGCTACTTTTTTAAATATAACTACATCCTGGAAAACAGCAAGAATCCTCCAACAATGAAAATGAGAAAATAAAGTTAGGACTTGAAGAAAAATGGTTTTGAAGCGTCAAGTTTCCTGCACAAAACGGAGACGGGTAAAATCCCTGTGCCGGCGAAGGGCTCACAAACGAATCTAAAATAACTTTCTCAAGGTTTCAAGTAGTTTAGAAACAAACATGTACTTGGCTGCTTTTAGTAACTACTGGAACCAAACCCACAAGAAATTGAATGTTTTGCATTACTCATCCTGACAGAGTGATCAGATAGGACTAGAAAGTAACTTTTAGAAAAATGTTAACCTGCCCAATTAAAGGCATGTTTCTGGTTTTTGTGTGGGGTGTGTCTGTCATGTGGAGAGACAACCCCACCTCGTGCATGTTTACCCACCCGTCAGTGCATATTTTTTATTTTTTTTTTTTTTCTTCTCCCTTTTACGAAATGTGGTTGAGAAGAGAATTAAATGATAAAATCATTATTTGGGTGGGGCGCGGTAATAATGCGAAAGGGCAGCAGCTACGTCAAAATCCTTGATGAAAAGGTGAATCAGTATGTGGAACAAAGGGCTGGGGAGATTGGTACGGGCCCCCAGGCCACTGCGTAAGCAGCAGGATTTATTGAAGTTGCTGTGATCGATAACAATGATTCAAGCAGGGAGAACCGAGATAATTCTTGTTTTAAAACAAGCTGCTTCATTCAGATGGGAGAGACGGTAACGAAGATGAGAACAAAAGAGTGCTTTCTTGTGTTGAACCGAGCAGCCAAAACAGATTGACAATCGGTGTCAGATGCAATTAGCTCAATTTTATATTACCCTTCCTAGTTCGAGTAGGACCTCTCTTTTGCCCTCTCCAGCCTGGTATTTGTTGTCCTGGCGTCAGCGGGAGCGAGAAGGGGCAGCACACCGTTGTCACTCGGATGCTGCGCACCCGTGCCAGGGCCTGGCTTTGCTGGGCAAATGTCACCCGGGTGCTTGAGGCGGCCACTCTGTGCCATTGCTGCTGCGGGGAATGGCGGTTATTGAGCTCGGCCTGAGGGTGGGAGTATCCTTGGTGCTGAGATACAGCTCTCCCTGGCAGCCCCCGCTGCTCCGGGCTGGGTGGGGGCCTGTGCGCAGAGGGGCCCCCAGCACTGTTCCCCAGCCTGAACTGGAACCCTTGGTGTTGGGGCAGTGTGAGCCAGAGCCTCCCTCGCCCTGGGGTGAGGCTCGGAGGTCTCCCTCCCGGCTTGTCCCCTCTCGCTACCGAGCCGCCCTTGCTGACGCTGAGAACAACCCAGTCCAAGCATACCCCTTGCTCCGAACTGGACACACTGAATGAGGAAACGTTATTCCTTTAGGTATGACCGATCCCGGTAAGCAGCCTTTTTTTTTTTTTTTTTTTTTTTAAATTGTGCTCACAGTAGATGCAGCTCAGTTAAAGCAGTGTCAGGGTATGGAGCACAGCTGTGGGCACTGCAAAGGCAAACAGTGCAGCAACAGCTCCCTCCAGTCTAAACAATTCTGAGAACTGTCAATGGGAAGCCTTGTTTAAACTGGGAAGTAAATGCAGCTTCTTGCACGGTGACTAATTTCAATAATTGGCTGAGCTTTCCCAAAGTTTCAAAAAGTGCAACTATAACCATTATACAGCCCTATTATTGTACTGTATTGCTTGTAGTACTTAGCATTAGATTATATACCTGAAGTGAAATGGAAACTTCAATTGTATTTAGAAACTAAGGATAATCTTTGCCAAACTGGATCCAATAGGAGACACACATTCAAGTCCAAGGGCAGAACTTGCTGCTAGCTTGTAGATTTTCAATGGAAAATTAAATTTCATAGATGAATGCAGGCAAGGATTGTACATAATTCTATTTTTGCCTGAAGTATTACGGTGCTGAACAGTGAAAATCTATGTGAAGATACCTTTAACATCTGGAAGTGCAGGGTTACTTTCTGTGTTGAATTTCAGACCCTCTACATGTATTTGGTAATTAAAAGACACAATAAATATAGTCTTTTAGAGGAGGGATATTATAATAGCAAATAAATGTTTCATTTTTTGGACTAAGAAGGGAGCATTGTAATTATAATTGATTTGAAGGAATCGAGATGCTATCCACATCAGCACAAACTCAAAATGGTAAAGATTTAAAAACAGGTTTATGAATAAACAGTGCACACACATGTTCTGTGATATTTTTTCCATGGAGGTATCTAGGGGTTAATACACCCAGTTAAAAATGACATCTATGGAAAATAGTTGTTATATGAACAGCTGTGTGCTGAAACAGAAATATATATATATATATATGTGAGATATGCAGAAGGTTTTCTGGAATGTCTTTTGTTACCTTAGCACTCAGAATATGCATGTGGCCACCTTGGAAGTAGTCTTAATTTTAAGTTCTCTAATGTAGCGCAATTGCTTTAGTGAACAATTTCCTGCCTAATATAATTAATTTACTTCTTGTACCAAGTTCTGTTTTTAAAATGAAGCTTTATAATGGCTAAATGCTTCTGTTGATGTTTTTCTAAGCATTTTTCTAAGTAGCATTATGTATATTTTGTAAAATCTCACAATCTTTGTTGTTGTGGTATGTAATATGTGTATGTAATATAAATCTATAAATATATGTATTCCATGTTGCATGTTACATTATTTAGAGTTCAGATAGCATGTAATTTGTGCATAAAGATGGGAGGAGGAATAAGGATGTTTTCTTTTTTTTGCGCTGTGCACGTTATTAGATTTCTGAAACAAATGGCGTGGTGGCAGCCCAGGCTGTGCCGCACTTTGCAGGCAGCTTGTGAATGGACTTTGAAATCTTTGCTGAGATTGTGTATCCCTGTGCTGTCTGAGATTTGCAAATCTCAGGTTGGTGAATCATATGTGTCCTGGTTAGGTGGTTAATTTTATGATTTCTTCGCTGCTCTAGGTCTCAGTCTCCTGATTCTGTCTGTAAAATGGGAATAAGGGCAGTTTCCCATCTTGAAAGGCAAGAGCGAAGACAGGTGTGTTAAACTTTGTGTGGTGCAACACTATCATCATAGCAAGAAGAGCCTGATCTATAGGCCTCCTGAGTCAGTATTCCTGGTTAACTTCTCTGGATGTGATAATGTAACTTTTTGCAACAATGCCAAAAAAAGAGAAAAACTTAAGAAACAGATTATAATTTTAATTTTAACTTTTTAAAAATTTCTATTCTTATCTTCAGCCTGGCAAAAAAAAAAGACAAAGCAGGAATTTTGGAGCAAGGCATTTGCATTTCTTGTTTGACTTTGACCTCATTTTGGTTTATGTGCTTCTGATGTGTATAGTGGCAAACTACACATTTTCACTTTTGGGAAGAAGTCTTTTAACGATAGCTTACAGTGCAGTCTTTAATCATGTGGGTTGCCTCCAGCACTTGCTGAGAGTAAAATTCCACTCTCTCCATTTTCAGGTGGGTTGTACTATTGGCTGTTTCTCTTTGCAAGACTGTCTGTGATTTGAAAATTGTGTTTAAATTAAAAAAAGAGAAGAAAAAAGTGAAATAATCAGAACATTTGTCAAGAAACTTATTATGAATGAGAATGAGGAGCAATGCAAACAAGCTTGGAATGAGTTTTAATTCACATGTTATTCTGGGAGCCTACAATTTCTGGTGAGAAAGTGGCATATTTTAGGTCTAATTCCTCCAGTTTTTGGCATGGAGCAATGCCTGTTTTGTTCAGTCAGATGTTCAAATGGGAATTTTGGATGCTTAGAACTAATTTTAGTAGGTGGGGAGGCAAATTTATTATGATGCTACAAATAGAGTTTGATCACAGCTGCTTCCTTGCAATTATAAAAATCGGCTGTGAATCACTTAAACTATATTTACTGGTTGCAAAAAAAAAAAAATCTCGTCTATACAAAACTCTGTCTTATTTCCCTTAAAGTTCTGAGTATCATCGTTTATATACTCAGTATTTTGAATTTGACTTGGATCATGTTGCCAGAGTATTTTCATGCTGCTCTCCCCCCGTGCCCTGACAGTGATAGTGTGATCAAATGACTCTCCCATTCTTTCCTGAAGAAACTGTATCTTTTTGTGTAAGGGTGAATTTCTGAGCTTGTTCTGAAATTACAGTAAATCACACACAGACTTCTTCAGACTTACTAAAAAAATGTTAGAAACTTCAGTGGAAGCTGGGCACTTCAAAGCTCTTGCTACTCCAGTCTGTACATGACTAAAAGGCTGTAAGGCAGACACCACAAGGTGAGAGCTTTCAAATCAAAGCAAAACTTAATATACCGCTATTATCCCCTTTATAAGACATATGGAGAATAATATCTTTACATATTTATGAGTTTTTTCTGATAGTAACTGCTTTAATGTTCATGGGGTTTTGCTTTTGAGTTAGAAGAGAAAATACTGAGCTATACGCCACATTTTTTCAACGTTTCATGGCAGCTCCTCTCCCAACCCAAAGTGGATGTATTCCAGATCTGTTTAAAAGTTTGTATTGTGAGAATAAGCTTAGTCAGCCTGTTTCTTGAGAAGAGCGTTTTCTTCACAATTCAGTTAATGGACTTAGCTATGGTGATCATTTTGGCATTCCTCCCTGCAGCTGATAAAGACAAACATCTGTGAAGCTCTCTATTGATAGTAGCACAGTACCTGTTAGTATATTACTAAAATTCATTTATATTTGAGGTATGCCAGAAACTTAAATATTTCCTTTTGTTTAAAATTCTCATAGACCCTACTTTATGTAGTGTTTGAGGGGTGGGGAGAGTTAATGGAAAACGTGATTAAAATCTTGTAGGCTTCAAGGCTTATAAACATCTTGGCACCTACATATGTTTGTGTGCATACATGTGTTTTACTGGTTTGTTTACTAATTTTAAATTAGATTTAAAAATCAGAATGAAGTTTAAAAAATGAGATTTATTTTTAAATCAAAAATGAAAAGGCTTTCCTACTGAACACAGAATTTCTGTAGTTATTTAGCAAAGTGGTTTGTAGGACTAACATAATTTTTAAAGCAAAGAGTATGTTACAACTTTACCGATTTTTCCATTACAGAAAATTATGTTCTGCTTAGCAGAATTTTAAATCTGGGTGGATTTTTAAGGAGACCTTTTCATGCCTTTGAGACTGTAAACTTAATCATCACTTAATCAATTTGCCTTTGCCTTTTAATAGCCAACTTATCGGTTGAAGGGTAGAAGTCTTTACAATGTTTATCCATAACAACTGTCAGAGCAGGTTTGATGTAGGGACTTCTACAAAAATTAAGAGGACAGTTGATGTCTGTTAAATTTGAACAAAAATTAAGAGGACAGTTGATGTCTGTTAAATTTGGTTCCTCAGTTTCTTGGTATAAAGTTCAGCTAAGTGACTCCTCACATAAGACTTAGTTTTAGTCAAACCTCATGACCAACTGCGTGTATCTCAGGAGAAGAGTTTCATTTGACTTCAGTGCCCCGTGTTGGCTTTGGTGTAGAGCTCTAGACTGAACTACTTCTGAAATGTATCATTTCATTGAGTGAACAGACAGCCTGGGGTGAAGCCTTAATCATTGCTAAAAGTATTTGAAGGCTTTCTTAGGGATACCCTTCTTAAGAAGTGAAGCGTAAGCCATTTTGGATGCTAGTCCCCCAGGCACATCACTGTTGCAAGGAAAGAACATTTTTAAAAACACTAAGTTGAGAAATATTTTATCTGCCCTGGTTCTGCAGGTCCTTGGCAAAAAAGTTAAATTTTGTAAGTGCTAGGAAGTTAACCGGACCTCCATGCAGCTGTCCGCACCGAAGGGCTCCCAGCGCCTGGAGAGCTGCAGGGCATGCCCGGTGCTCTGCCTGGCTCTGAATGCCTCCAGACCCCTGCTGTCAGCTATTTTTATCAGTATAGATCTGCTTCCCTCTTTGCTTGGCGAGGTTTCGAGGAAACTTCACTGTAACCTCTCTTTTGTTCTTTAGCTTGGTTTGGCTCTCTCCCCCATCAATCTTTTGTGGAACTCAGTTTTCTATAGTACAAGAAGTCATTGAAATTCTCAAAATTTTGAGCTTTCTTATGAAAGAAAAAATACCAAACCATTCATTCTAAGAACTGTCTAGGCTTTCTGATTGGCCTTTCCTAAAATATACATTGTCTGCATCACAAATGGAGGCTTCCTGATGGGGAGGGATTAAGCAAAATTGTCTAAATCTTCTGCTCGGCACCTGCACTTTGCCACGGTTGGAGCCAGGGTACTGGTCTGCACGGGCTTTGCTCTGACAGGTTCTCTCTCGAATGCCTACTAGCATGCACATAAATGGCCCTAGCAATCTGATATCCTTCCTACCAAAAATATTCTCATGGCCTTGCTTGCTTTCATCAGCACCACTAAGTAAACCTCAGCTAGTGGAGGGAGACATGTTGGAGCACAGCAGAAGAACAGAATGGATGAAACTACAAATTGTTAGTCTGTTAAACACAGATTATGTCTTTGGGTACAAATTCCATTAGCGACTGAATGAGTCTGGATGGGTAGTAGCTTGTGGAAGTATTTGTTATGACAAAACCAACTTTTCATTAATAGACAAAGTTATCCTGTTTTCCTCTGTAGTCTGGCCAACATCAAAATGTTTCAAACTAATTTCAGACTTGTAAAACACTGTCTATCAGATACAGACATATGGATTGAACTAGTAATTTGCTTGCCATCTGCTGATAAAGGAAGCAAGACGTCTAAGTAGAAAATGAAGAAAGTCGTCCGTGTGTNCCCCCCCCCCCCATTGGCATGTCATATGGTGCCTTTTGTAGTTGTTTGTATTGACATTTTTATTGATTGTTATGTAAAGTGTTAATTGCATTGACCTGCATCTGCTTTCAATCTGATAATTATGATATTTGTTTGGTTTACGAAATATCCATAATCATTTGAGCCTATAAATAATGTAGTTAGAAAATAACCCACTTCAAATCTGAAAAAAGAAATTGATAACCATAGTTCTTATTGCGTGAAACAGAAATAAGCATGTTCTTTTGCTCGGAAAAGAGAAAAATCGTAAATGTTACTAACAAGAGTTAATTAAAATTATATTTTGTTTTAGTCAAAATTTCCCCTGTCCTCCTGAAAGATAGGCTAGAGGCCAGGAAAAACAATACAATTCCCAACATAAAAACAAACAAACAAACCTGCCAAAACCTTTCTACTTAGGGGAAAATGGATACTTGAGTTTTCTGGGTTTTTCCCTGTAAGAGTCTTCTCTTACCAGCTCTGATGGTTTGTGCAAGTCCAGAGTTTGTCCCCCAGATCTTTGCCAAGGCTTAGCTGTGCTGGCAATAGCTATTTCATCTGGGGATAATCGACCTGGTGGGGCAGAGAAGTTTCTCTGCCTCGCTGCTGCAGGACCACCTTGGGCCCAGTGCTCTTTGCCCGAGCTGTGACATTGTAGTGTTGGGAGCAATTCCTCTGCCGGGGTGCACTGCCTTGCTGCTTGCCTTTGGGAAGCTGCAGGGTCTAAGAGCTGAAGATTTGCTTCCTGAAACTGTGTAGACTTCTTATTTCAGCATAGAGGCCCTGGTTATCTGTGGAAATAGTAATAATCAGTCTGTAGTGAAAGTTTGAGTGTTTGTTCTTTTAGTTAATGCTTGTTATATGTTTGTCCATTTTCATGAAGCATTTAGAGTTTCTCTGTTTAAAAGTGACGTAGCAAGTACAAAATGCAGTAACTTCTCAATAGGCATACTGCTTTTATAGGTAATAAAATACATTCTCAGTCAGTGCTCAAATACATGGAACTTCAGTTAGTTTAATAATAATAAATGCTCATTTCAGCCCCAGTTCTCCATCTTTTTCATATTGACAAGTATTTTATTTTTCATTGATTTCAGTGATCTGTTTTGAACAGATAGTGCTAAAAATATTCATGAGCTATGTTTTTAAACATGAGTTACGTCTTTATAAAAGTTGTGACTGTACTGTTGATTTTCTTTTAAATAAGACAAGCCCATTTTTTTCTGCAGCAATTGGATTATTGACTGGCCGGAAGTGTAGGGTGTAAAGAATGTACCAAAGAATTTCTATATGTGCTTCAAGTGAAAGTAATATGGAAAATCACTGCTTGTCCAATACAGTTTTCTCTTTTGTAAATATCTTTGTTTTTCTGAAAATCGTCGTTCCTTGTAATGAACTGCAAAGTCTGTCAACAATGCAGATACCTATTAACACATGCCACCTTCTCTTTTCTGAGTGTGGTTATGTATGGTTTCATTTGAAAAAAAGCTAAACAGTTACATAAATAACAAGTTTTCCATAAGGTAGAGTTAATTACCATTTTACATTTGGAATTTATACTATGCAGAATGCTATTGCAATAGTAGCAGCATTTTAGCAGATGGACATTTGTTGCAGATGTACACACATAGGAACTGAGATCTGTGACAGCAAGAAGTCTACCAAAGTAAGAGGAAAATTCAGATAGTTTTGATGAAGTAAAAGCTTAGGTAAATGCAGTGCTCCTGTGATGGCTTATGGAAGGCATTAAGCTACAAGTACTACCGGTAGTAGTACCATTATTATATCGTTTGCCACATGCTTCCCCTCTGTTTTGTATGGCTTAAGCTGCATCTGATATGCTCCGTCTGCCCTTGTATTGTGTTTCTATGCCATGTTTCAGCATGCCGAGTCTAGATCTACTCGGCATCTGATGCGCCTGTTGGGTTTTGTTCTGGTTTTATTTCATTGAAAACATCAGGACTTTATATTTTGCTCCTAGTAAATGTTAATATTTACAGCATACACTAGGAAGTATATGTCCAGAGTAATACTACCCTTCTAAAGGTTTTCTCTTTTTTCTAATGTGACTTATCATGCTGTATCTGACATCTCCCATGTTTATAATGCTTTGAAACATATATTGAAATTGATAAAATATAGGCATTTACAGCGTTCTGTTTGAGTATGTTGACTGCAGCAATGGAGTTAAATTACTGCTAAGAAAATACTGCTTCACAATAACCAGGAGGATATCAGATATTTAGTCTGATGTTGCCTACCAGAAACTGGTAAACTTGCTGTTGATGGGCGTATTCACCTCAGGATATTAAATGGCTCTTCACAGGTTAATGTTTGTAAGTCCATTATGTAGCTTGGTAAACTGCCTCAGAAGGAGATGAGGGTATGATTGATAGGGTAGTAGGAGCCAAGACCCCTTCTCTTAGACAGGCTGTATGGTTTGGGACAAATGCAAATTTCTTTTGTGCTTCTGTTGATGCATATTTTTATTATATCGTAGCTTCCAGAGAACACTGAGGTTTATGAATATTAGCAAATTGCTTTGGGAACATTGGATATGAGGTACTTCAGAAGCGGAAAGGTTTATAAAAAAATAGCTAAAATTTCATATGTCTAATACACACTCATCTCTATCAGAGCTGTTCTTTTGCAGACCGAATTGCCTTGCTGTGATACTATCACACTTCTGGCACGAACAAATGGTTTGAAAACCATTCATGTCAGGTCAAGATGGTGAGAACAGCAGATAGACATGAGAACCGGGACTGTATAAACAACATACTCCCATCACCGGACTAACGCAGGTCCACAGAAGTGGCAGCAGTCGTTCTCGCTGCTCAGACATTGCCAACGTGCTATTCCCCCCTTCCCCTGCGCGAGAGAATTGACTGCAACTGTTTATTTTCAACACATGGTTGATATCTTTGTCTGTCTGTCTGTAGATCAGCTGTGCCTTGTTAGGGACTTTACTCATGAGCCCTGAGAATCTTGCTCAACCTTTCATCTCCCTGCCATGTAACTGTGGTTTGTTAGAAATAACTGAGAAAAAATGTAAACTTACTGAAATGACTAAGGAGTCTATAGTCAGTGTCAAAGGAGAGAGGGGATGGACTGAATTGAGGGTGTATGTAAGAGATTAGTCTGTGCCTTCTCAGATATATTTATAATATCTCTCTAGATTGAGAAAGAAAAACTTAGCAGTTGTATTTGCCCTTTGTGAAATGTCAGAAAGGATATTTCAGCCTGACCAATTCATCTTAGTCTTGAGGTTTCTCTTTGTACTGTGCAAAGGCATGAGAGTGTGGTATTCCCAGCTCTATGTAATCCCAGAATATAACCATACGTTATATAAAAACCCCTTGGCTATATATATAGCATATGCCACATTTATACGAGTGAACTCACGTAGTTCAGTTAAGAGGCTGTAGAGACACTGATGCAGCTAATGGAAACATAGCAACAACGGGAAGGAAATTTGAGAAGTTTTTGCTTTCCTCACTGTAACCTTACCATTGATTGTCCTGTTCAGCATTGCTTAATTGAATCCTGGAGAGAAAATACTTTTTGTTTTTGAAGTTTTTGAAGTGTAAAGAAGTCATAGCTCTCAGGTGATCCTTCCATAGATGTAAAAGCCATTTTTACATGGAGGAAAATGCTACTTTTTTTCTGGCCTATTTGCAGATTGTAGAGTGCTGTTGATGGATCCAGGTGGCCTTTAGCACTTATGTCCACTCTACACAAGTTAGTCAAGTGTCTCAATAGAAGTTACATACATCATGTTTTTTGGATATGCCTACCAGTGCCTTCACTGAATCATACTTGTGCTGCTGCTACTGCTCTGTTCTGCTAACCAGGAGGACCCCGTCTGGAGATCAGCCAAGTTTTCAAAGTACTGATAGTGTTCATTCTCAGGACAGATTTATCAAAAACTGTGGATTTTCCTTAGGATTTTTTTGAAATGGAACTGTATTCATTATCTTGCTGTTTTCAAAAGTGCTTCAGCTGGTCATGGTTTCTAGTCGTATCCCAGTTGTGAAGTGAGGGCTGTTTTCAATAGCTGGCAATGAGTTGTTAAACATTTTGGCCTACCATTTCTTCTTTCTGAACTGTGTAAATAATAGACAAAAATTATAAATGTGCTTTATAAATCTGTATCATCAAAGTGGTAAGTCATAGGCAAACTTGGTGACTTGAAGAACAGCCTCTATTTAACCACTTGATACCATTATTTTTTTATAGAGACTTATAGATATGAAAGTGTGCTGGAAACATTTAAAAATAAATGACATTTCCAAAGGGAAAGTTAAAATGTATGCCTTTTCTCCTCTGTTAGGATTTTCTGGAGAACTCTACCATGATCAGCACAGGTATGTCACTCTCTTGTTAGTATGTGCAGAATGTCAGCCTGCCTCACATCCTTTTTTAGGAGAAATTGTTGAAAGATTTGAGTTACCCTTCAGTGATAACACTGGAAATGCAAGTGGCTGACAGTTGTGCCAATGCAAGGCTGTATAAAAAAGAATGAAAATTTTATCCCATTCTTGTTGAAATACTAAATTAGATTGTTTAAGACCAACGTTTGATTTGGCTTTGTAAATAGCAGAGAAAGTGGATGACCTTTTTATTATTTTTCTGTGTGAAATTTGACTTTTAAAACAACACTACCATCATTTGATAACTTGAAGGGCTATGTGGCATTATGACGACAAAAGGGATAGAAAGGACATATTAAGAGAGTTTATGAAGTTGCTGGGAAAAAGAGTATAATGATAGCAGCAGGAAAAAAAGTAAATCACAGCTTCAAAACAGGTGGAGTCCTCTAAGGAAGCTGTCTGAACATGGCCTGGGAACTATAAATTGCATTTAGAAGATAGGGCTTTCACTGCAGATGGCAGTTCCCTGTTAGAAGGTGAAAGCCAGAACAGGGCTATATGCATGCAGAGAACTGCATTGAATTTGCCTAACATCTTGTGTTTGACATACATTGAAATTTAAGCTGGAATACGAATTCAAAAGGCTAATGTACAAGTTCAGAACATGAAATCTGTCGTAGTGTTTGGAAATCCAGCAACTTGCTTTCAGGCATAGAAAATTTCAACCAAATACAAAGGCAGAATAAATTTGTGGCCCTGAAACTGAAACAAGGTATTAACTTTGAATGTCATTTTCAATCACTCTTACATTGAAGTATGACAGAATTTGCTTCCATGTGCCAAGCTGGTGTCATTCCAGAGTCACCAGGTCAAAAAGCAGTGGTTTCTCTCTGGGCCTGTTAGGCCATATTATTTTATTACCCCATTTGACCTGGACCTGATTTCAGTGAAATAAATGAGAGTTTTGACTTTGACTGGGACTCCTGCTCTAGGCAATGAACCCTAGATCTCAGGAAAAAAAAAAACTCCCTGAAGTTACCCCTTCCCATGGACTTTCAGGGCGGGACTTGTCTCATCTAATTGTGATGGAGGTGTCTGTGCCTGAGTTACCTGTCTAGGATTCTTGGAGCCAATGCAAATTTAAACAACACAGTTGTTAAGTACAAAAAGCGAGTTATGTCATCCAAAAAAATATTTCTATATAGTTAGAGAACTGTACATTTTTTTGGCCATTCATTATATTGGCTTAATCTCCAATAATGAAGCCTAGACACATACACCACTACACAGCAATTACAGGAGGTGATAAAAATAAAAGGAGTGCCTGCTTCTGCTTTGTCCAAATGGCAGCCTCATCCCTGCAGGTAGGAAGCAAAACTTTGGCATATCTGCAGTTAATGAGTCTTCTGTCTCCAAAATGTATTTTGTCAGTTAATGGGAAATACTAATATGGCTTTAATCAAGAAGGCAAGAGGGAGATTTAGCTAAAATTTAAAACATTATTTCATGGAATAATTACAGTTTCATTTATTAATAGTTTTTATTTTTTTGTTTAATATATGTGTCTAAATTTCTAGGGTGACATTTCTTTACAAAGGAAATAGTGTAAGGCCATTGAAGATGAAAGCTCTATTTTCAGTACTAGTGTTTGCATACAACAAAGTGATAGTCATTCTCAGAAAGTATATTTAAAGATGTGCTAAACTGATGGCTTTGTAAGATAAACCTAAAATCAGAGGGAATGAAAGGATATTTGTGAAGCAGAAAAAGGGCGTAAGAGGGAAAGGAAAAGTTAATGAGCTTATTTGGATAAGACTGGGGATGATTCCTTCAGTACATGAGAAGTGTGTATGTATGGAAAAGGAGTGTTTCCTCTTGCTTGGGCTGACTACTGAAAAGTCAGCAAGGCCCAGCCTGTAAGAGAGCCAGAACAGGTGAGGGAATAAGGGATCTGAAGAGAAAGCATGTCTCTGAGAAGTCAAAGAATTAACTAGGAAAAGTGGCCCAAGGAGCTTTGTCCAAAGTTCTACAACATAGATTTTTTTGTATCTCAAACAAGCTTGTAGTGCTTTATTTCTTTATACATTTCATTCTTAGTGTACCCGCCTTTGCTCCTTCTGAATCTGTGAAATCCATCTCAAAATGCAGTAAATAATCTGCTAATGTCCATTTTAAGTTACTGGAGGCCTTGAGTGATTATCAGTGATTTGCTACCCTTTATACATTGGTCAGCTGCTTAAATCCAGAAATGCAAACTCTGACCTAACGTTCTTGGTGATTCCTGTTAAATATTTAGTGGTGTTCATTTAAAACGGCAACAGCAACTGAGAAATCAAGAAATGAAGGACCATTACACAAAGCTTGAAAACTGAAAAACAGTTTATCACATTTTTTCTGATTATCATTGGTAGGAATGACCTTTCTGGGTCAGGTACTTCCATGTATCTAACAGGTTATTTGAATAGAGCAGCATTAAAAGGCCACTGCATAGCATATTTCATGGGAGTAAAGTGTGCAGCATTAGCAGTTATTAAACAGTTTTTCCCTTGTGTAAATGTTAAAGTCATTCATTATACACAAGGGCTGTGCAAGTCATATATGCTTAGAATAAGCAAGAAAGGAAGCATCTGGATTGGGTATTGAACAATATATTTGAATTTTAAAGGCCTTTCTCTGATCTACTAAGCTATGTCTTAGATGGGTCTCTTGCTCCCTTACCATTGTCAATAGGATAAGGGTTGTATGTGGGTTTCCCCACTCATATTCAGCCCCTCTGTACTTTTTTCATGACTTTATTTAGATGACCTGCACCTTGCAGTTACTGGGATACATGGGATGAATTTCTTGAAACTGTGTGCATGGTATATGCTGTAATTCGGAATTTTGACACCAGGTTTGTGGAGTCTTACTAATTGCTCAGGATTAAGAGATGGGTGTGGATAACTGTTGAAAAAGAATAGATTTCTTCAAAGAGAAAGAAAAAAAGCTCCATAACTGGATTGTTATGATTCAGTAACCTTTGTTATATATGAAAGCTGTCACAGAGTAGAGGCAAGAATGGGCAAAAATCTTGAGTTGGAGGCACAGAGAATACAGGAATCTTTGTATCACCTAATAGGAACTTAAATGAGATGCCAAAGTAAGAAGAGTAGTTTTCTTAGGCTCCTTCCACA